>JAQQSV010003334.1:0-15942 GCA_028646515.1 Pseudochirops corinnae | reverse complement strand
TTTGTCATCTTAGCCAATCTGGCTGGTGAGATGTGGTACCTCAAAATTGTTTTGATTTGTACTTCTCAAATCAATAGTGATTTAGAGCATTTTTCCATATGCTTCAAGATATCTTTAATTTCTGCCTCTGAAAATTACCTGTTCATATCCTTTGACCATTTATCAATTGGAGAATGACTTGTATTCTTATAAATTTTACTTAATTCCCTGTAAATTTTGGAAATGAGGCCTTTATCAGAGACATTGGTTGTAAATATTCTTTCCCATATTTCCCACTTCCCTCTTAATCTTGGTTACAATGGCTTTGTTTGTACAGAAACTTTTCAATTTAATGTTGAGTTGCTTTTTTTTAAATTATATTTTCAATTTTATTTTTTCCTTAATAGCATTTTATTTTTTTTAATTACATGTAAAGATAGTTTTCAACATTGATTTTTGTAAAATTTTGAATTCTAGGTTTTCTGCCTCCCTCCTTCCCCTCCCTTCTCCCCAAGAAAGCAAGCAATCTGATATAGGTTATACACGTACATGTAATCATGTTAAACGTTATTTCCACATTAGTCATGTCATGAAAAAAGAATCAGAACAAAAGGGAAAACCACAAGAAAGAAAAAACAAAAAAAAAAAAAAGTGAAAATAGTATACTTAAATCTCAGAGTTGTTTTAATTTGCATTACTCTTAAGTATTAATGATTTGTAGCATTTTTTCACAAGGCTACTGATCACTTGAATTTCTTCATTTGAGAGTGGCCTGGTCATACCTTGTGACTCCTTATCTATTGAGGAATGACTGTCATTCCTATACATTTGAACAAGTTCCTTATATATCTTAGGTATGAGATATCAAAGAAAACCTTATCAGAGAAACTCATTACAAATATTTTTTTTTCAGTCTTTTTGTATGTTATTTTCAGGGTTCTGATCTGTATTACTTCATACAAATATTCTTACGTCCCTTCGAAATGTTCATCTCTTATGATGTAATCATATTCCATTACATTGGAATATTCCATTACATTGATATACCATCTGAGTATTTTTTGAAGGGGGAAGGCAGGGCAATGGGGGTTAAGCGACTTGCCCAAGGTCACATGGCTAGTAAGTGTGTCAAGTGTCTGAGGTCAGATTTGAACTCAGGTCCTACTGACTCCAGGGCCAGTGCTCTACTCACTGTGCCACCTAGCTGCCCTCTGATTTATTATTTTGGTGACTGTAGACTTAAGAAAGTGATGGAGAAAATAAGGGAAATTAAATCCTATCTGAGGATTTTTTTAAAAGAAGAGATTAATTTCGAACTAAAAGAGGAAAATCCCTCTTTGGAACCAGGTAGCAGGGACCTAGTCACCTAAAAGGATGTGATAGAATCCCATTCTTCTTCCTTTGGAAATTACATGTGTCACTCAATATCTGGTTGTTGTTATTATAAAACTCATGCTAAGATTTCTGAAAATCAGTTCCATTGGTGACCTAAATGATTACTTGATATGTCGAGCCCCTTATCTCCATATAGGAGTGAGAATTAGGCCCTGGGACAATGAAGAGACTCTGAGGGAAAGAACATTAATTCAGTGGAGAAGGGTTGGGAGAATTAGATTAGATTCAAATTGTGATCTGAAACAACTTTAAACAGAACAACCAAGTTGTTGAGGTCAAAGCCAAGAACTCTCACAGTGGGTGTATGAGCAAGCACCCTAACACACCCAGGCTGGCCTGCCAGCACAGGTTCTTTGATCTGCTTTGCTCAAGGAAATGCAGCTTTAAAGGGCTTCACGATCTTACTTTAGTAAAGAAGTGAGTATTCAAGAAAGACCTATAAGTAGAAAATATAAGCAGAGAAATTAGCATAACGATCAACAGACAGGGCTCCAGCTGTCTGAGTAAAGCAACATTGCTATATACTTTACATACAATACTGGATAGAGGGAGCGCAGACATCTAAGCAGTCAGGGGGGCTCTTAACAAATGGTTGCTCAAAGTCTCAACTAGGAAATCAAAAGATCCTTCTCATGAGCAAACCCCCAAAACAAAGCACCAGCCTCCCAGAATATATAACAAAGACTCGGCATCCGATTGACTGAGTGCCGAGGAGCTTGAAAATCCTTGTGCCCCAGCACTTAATTGGAAACTCCCTGTAGCCCAGAGACTGATTAGCTCTGGGCCAGGGCTCTATGTGTCTATTAATGGACAGGGAAGGTCTTCAAATTCCCTTAACATTACAGAGCGCTGGGCCAAGAGTCATGAAGGGGAATCTGAAGCTACAGACCCAAAGTTGGAGGAGTGAAAGGGTATCTGAAAAGAATAGGACAGGAAAAATTGGGAAGGACCCTGAGAGAGAAGCAAAAAAGTCATTGGCAAATGACCAGTATCTCATGTGAAAATCTCCACCTGACGCAGTGTCCTTTCATGTCAAGCCTGTCCACCCTCCTCACCACCCCCAACCACCCCTCCCAGCTAGGGGGTAGGATGGGATCAGAGAGCTGCCTAGTTTCACATAACAGTGTGTTTAAATGACAGACTCGAACCCAAATTGAGGTCAGTTCTTTATCAACTGTCTTTCTCCCATCATATTTAAAAATAATAGTGTCACACTGAAAAACTTTTTAAAAAAATCGCAACTTAAAAATGGAAAACAGACTTAATGTTCTATTATTTTACTTACAAGATTTTCTTAATATGTTAACTTATTTTTAGATGGCAATGGAAAAATAAATCATGAATATACTCTTTTCTTTTTAGGACATAACAAGACCTTATAAAGTTGGAAAAAAATTTTTCCAATGAACGAGCATTTATTTTCTCTCTCTTTCACCTTCCCATCCTCCTCCCCCCAAAAAACAGGAAACAAAGCAAAATCTTCATAAGAAACAAGCATAGTCAAGCAAAAAGAAATTCCCCCTTTGGAGGCCTTGAAGAGTCAATAAAGAAAGGCTGCATTCAGACTGAGGTGTTTATAAACTGAACAATATACAGTACAATGTATATTAGATTTAAATACAAGTGATTTGAGGAAATCAGATAAAAATCTTCACAAAATATTGCACTCTCCCAATCCCCCCAAACAAGAGAAGGCTGTGACCACAGGTGAGGTGGAAGAATAGTGGGTCCCTCCCTGGAGGGTAGAGTTTGCAAAAGACGGGGGCCCACAGATACGCCAGCAAGTTCAGGCTTGAGGACAGCAAGGAAGTCCTCAGAGATGCTGACTGCCAAGGCTGTTTCCTATCTGAAGTAATTCTGGGTGGGCACCCAGATCCTAAGAGTTCAAGGTAGTATGTAGCTGAGTGGAGAGGGCAGGATGTTCCCAGTATGTAAACCCAGGGTTTCTGGGGCTGCCCAGACCCACAGCTGCAGAGGATAAATAAAGCAGTGTGGCTAGCATGCCACTCTGGTAAAAGGCTGAATTATTGTATGAGGAGAGGTGGTGGGGATGCTGTGTGGTTCTCCCATGCCCTCCTGCTCCACCCTTCCTCCCTGTTCTATCCTTTCCCACTGAGGTCTGCCTGACCTTACTTCCAGCTGACTTCTCTCTGACTCTGGGGGCTCCTGGTTTTCAGGTGCAATTTCTAACTCCCTGGCACTAGCCCTGCAGATCAGTTGTCTTTGTGAACTTCTGGCTTTGATCTTGGCCCAGCTTTCTGAGCACCCACCTACGTCAGTCATTCATTCACCTCCCTGATGTCATGGTCCTCTTTGAGAACAAAGGACAAACAGCAGCAGCAACAGCAAAGGTCTAGGCACTAGAAATACAAAAACCAAAACAGTTCCTGTCTTTTAGCAAGAAACAAAAATATGTTAATAGAAAATGCAAAGTATTTACAAAATTGATGGGGCTAAGAGTTAAGGAGATCAGGGAAAGCCAAACACAGGAGACTGCTCCTGCTCTGAACCCTGAATAGAATCTGGAGTCCAAGAGTCAGAAATGGTGGAGGGTATCCTAGGCATGGGACACAGCTCGTGCCAAGGTATAGAGATAGGAGATGGAAGGGCATATGTAGGGAATCTCAAGTTTGGCTGAAACATAGAATAGATGAAGGCAAGGAGTGTTTATTTGAATCTTGGCTTGGGCCCACCCTGGTCTGCCCTTTCAATAAATCCATACATGCACTACACACACACAAACACACCTCTTATCTGTGTTCTCTTCCCCCAGGACCAAGCATCTTTAGCACATGAGGGAAAGGACATACCAGTGCCAATTGCACAGGTCCTGCCATCCTTCCTGGGGCTCAGCTAGGGGCTGCAAACAAGAGACTTCCCTGATGTGGCTCTGCAATGCTCATTGGACAGTCTGGTCTGAGTGGGACCATACAGAATAGTCATACGAGTGAAGTATTCAGTGATTTGAGACAACAAGGTCTATAATCAGACTAACTAACCCCAAGTAACCAGCAAACAGAAGCTGGGAGTCCAAGTTAGCTGGGAGGCTGTGGACTGTAAGAGCAAAGACTACTTTGTTTTTATCTTTGTCTCTAGCATCTAACATAGTATCTTGCATACAGTAGTTGCCTAAAAAAAAAAATGCTTGTTGAAGGGGCAGCTAGGTGGCTCAGCACTGGCCCTGGAGTCAGGAGGACCTGAGTTCAAATGTGACCTCAGACACCTAACACTTACTAGTTGTGTGATCTTGGGCAAGTCATTTAACCCTAATTGCCCTACCTTACTCTCTCTCAAAAAAAAAAAAAGACAAAAAAATGCTTGTTGAACAATTTAATGGACAAATGAGATAAGGTTCAAAGGGAAAATCAAGGAACCATTATCTAAGCCAAGGGGCCTTAGCCAAAAACCACAAAGGGGTCCATACAGAGATTTTAGGAGGCCTGTGAATTTGGAATGGAAAACAATTATTTCTTTATTTCACCAACATCTAAACTGAAATTTAGCATTTTCTTTAATTGTTTTAAAACATTCTTCTGGGAGGGAGTCTGTAGGTTTCACCAGGCTGCCAAAGGTCCATGCCATAGAAAAGGTTAAGAGGCCTCCCTCCTAAGGTTCAGAAGGGATTCACCAAGCTAGAGGTGCCAATGAGGTTTAAGCTTGTTCCATCAGGCACATTTATATCTGTGTCTTAGTGCCCTCTCAAGTCTTAGTGTTTGTGGCAAATCCCATAAGTCCCCCCCTAGTTGTTCTGATTGGCTCTCGGTTTGGGGCAGTTTCCAAAGAAGGCCCCAGGTGTTTCTTCCATGAGAAATGTACAGTGGCAAACCCCCCGAGAGAAGAAACAGGAACTTAGTGGGAGGCGTTGAGGGAGCCTTGCTTTGCCGCAAGAAGTGACCACAGTTCTAGCTTGGTAGCTGGAAGGAGTGGGTGGGAGGCAGATAGGTGGCTACCATTTAGGTTATGTGGCTTTGAGAGAAGAGTTTAGAACCAGAAGGGGGAAGAAGCTAGTTCTTCCCGGAAGACTGAATCAGTGGGTTGCTGAATACACTGTAGAAAACCCAACTAGAACAGAGTAAAATGGACTTCCAAAGAGCCCAGCGGAGCCATGGGATGCTTCCCATAAGAAGAGTGAAAGTGACCTCTATAGGAAGGGGGAAAAGGAGCAAGCATTCACTAAATGTCCACTGTGTGCTGAGCACTTGGCAAATATTATCTCGTTCCATCCTTACAACCCTGTGTTCAGTAGGTGTTAGTCTGATCTCCATTTTACAGATAAGGAAACTGAGGCACAGAGACTATTAAGTGGTAATAGCACCTACTAGGAGCTCTAAGATTATTATCTCACTTGAGTCTTACAACAACCGTGGCAGGTAAGTACTATTATTATCCCCATTTTACAAATGAGGAAACCAGGATGAAGTGACTTGCCCAGGGTCACACAGCTTGTTAGCGTCTAAGGTCTAAGGTCTAGTAAGCATCTAAGCATCCTGACTTCAAGCTATCCTCTCCATCCCTAGGCTTCTCACTATGGGTGATTATTGGTCCCTCAAGGACTGCTACATAGGGGAGGAATCAATCCTCAGACACTTATTTAGGGCCTGCTATGGGCCAGGCACTGCATTAGGGGCAAGAGATACAGATAAACACAAAGAACGAGAATCCCTCTTCTCAAAGAGCCTGCATTCCATTGGGAGAATATCTTGGGAACAAATAGGAAAAAGCTTTCTTTCTGCCTCAGATGCCAGGGGATGAGGATTAGAGAATGATCAGAAATGGTCAGAGCAGCTAAAGGGCAAAAATCACAAACCTAAAAAAATAATAATTCATTTTATTTTATTGTCTTTTTTTGTTATCTTCTTTTTAAAATAGGTCATTGCTCCCCACTTGGCTGAGGCATCTTATATAATGGAGAATTAAAAAGAGAAAAAAGCAGTTGTTATTTTCTGTTGTTTATGCATAGTTACATAGCAAAACCAACCAATGTATCAACCATGTGTGACTCTATGGGCTATATTCCACCCCAGCTTGTAAAAAGAGGGGAGGAAGGTCTGTCTTCTCATCTCTATCTGGAACAGGTTTGGTCATTATAGTGACACAGACTCTGGTTTCATTTTTTTCTTTCTAGTAAGACTGTGGTAGTTGTTATGTTTGTTTTTTTTTCTGATTCTATCTATTTCATTTATGTATCAGTTTATAGAAACCTTCCTGTGCCTCTCTGAGTTCTTCATAGTCATCATTTCTCTGTCCCAGCTCCACTCAGTCTCTGGACTTCTCCACTCTAGAGAAAGCTCAGCTCTGACATCCACTTTCCTGCTTGGTGAATCCATAGCCTGGACCCCCATTTCATGAGGATCCCCATCTATACTTGCTTCACTCCCAGTTCAACTCACTCTCAGGACTTCTCTACCTCCTCACCAGTTACCTTGCCTCCACCTGGGTATCCATCCCAATCCCCAACTAAATGGGTACCTACTTGGTTTGCGGTTGTTTGCTACTACAAAAAATATGGCTATAAATATTTTGTTGTGGATGGACAGAGCCTTTCTTTCTACCTTTATTTCCTTGGAACCCAGCAGTGGAATTTCTGGGTCAAAGGGTATGGGTATTTTAGTCCAATTTTTAAAATGCATAATTCCAGCTGACTTTCTGTGGTAACTCAATGTTTTACTGCAATGTGGCTCCATCCATCTTCAATGGAGACCAACCATAAGCTGTTCACAATAAAGAGATATTGCATGTTGTGTGGCCTCTTAGGGAATATTTCTATACTTTGGGTTCATGATCTTAAGAATTAATGTGGGTTCAGACAAAAAAATGAAATGCAATCTATACCAAAACTAAGGTTGAGAAGTGAGTTCAGGGAGAGGCTGAGACTCCCACCAGCCCAAAGCTACTTTAAGCTTAAGGATTTGATGTGCCTTGATTTAGAGAGCCATAGCTAGGATCTTGCTAGGATTCCATTATATAGAAAGAGGTTATAGAAAATCCTTTTAGAGAATGATGATGAACAACAGCAGAATTTGCTTGTAAATCCATCTGTTCCTGGTTGTCATTTTTTTTTCTTTTAGGAATTCATTTTTGGCTTGTTTGATTTCTTTTTCTAAGATTAGGCTAATTAAGTGGACATGGAACTCCTGATTTGTTCTGGGGGACTAGGAGAAGTGCCTCTATGGTGACTGGCTGGCTGGAATTCAGGAGGGCAGACTCTGGTCAGAGGACCCCTCCCTCCAGGTGGGCTATAGAAGTGAACCAATAGACTGGCCTGATCTCATTTGGACTTACTTTTAATTTCTCTCTATTCATAAGACAGACCAATATCTGGCAGAGAGAGCCTTTGTTCTTAGGACAATTACTTACTAGAGCAGCGAGATGGTGTGGTGAATAAAGCACTGGCCATGGATTCAGGAAGACCTGAGTTCAAATCCAGCCTCCAACACTTACTAGCTATGTGACCGTGGGTAAATAACTTAACCTCCATTTGCCTCAGTCTCCTCATCTGTGAAAATGGGAATAATAATAGTACCTATCTCCCAGGGTTGTTGAAAATAAAATGAGATAATGTTTATAAAGCACTTAGCACACTTGGATATACACACATATTCATATATATGTACACACATATACATACATGTATATTATTATATATTAGTACTCTTTTGCTTGGAGATGTCAGGTGTTGTTACAGTTGTTGTTGGTGCCCATGGCAGTGGTGCTGACATGCTGGGGCTATATCCCTGAGACACAACTCTTTGAGTTTACATCTGACATATTTATTCCTGCCCAAAGTAAAATTCAACCTAAGTAACTTGTCCACATCCTCCTTGCCCTTAGCTGGGGGATCCTTTGGTAGGGATGTTCTGAGGGCAGAGTCTGAATGTTCTGTGCTGGGCTACAACATCTCAATACGGTTCTGTGTCTCCTCCAACCAGCTCTCTGGTGTTTTCCCTTAAATCCCACCTGAGATTCTCCTCCACCAGATCATGAATTCCTGAAGGTCAGGAACTGTCTTTTGCCTTCCTTTGTACTTAGCATAGGTCAGGGCACCTATAAATGCTGCTTGAGTGGCCTGGTCATGGAAGTCACAGGCATCTGGAGGACAGGAGGAAGGGTAGGAGGAGCTTGTCCCCTTGGGGTTGGCCTGTCTGGGGAGGGAGGAGCTGCTCACAGCCACTTGGGCACTAATTGGTAGTTCAGCTTTAGGGAAAGTGTTCTCCCACCTGCCTCCAGGGAATTTCCACCAAATTACCACCTCAAAGTATTAATGAGGAGTCTGAAAATACTTTGCATAATTTCTAGAAGGTAACTGGGCCAAGGCACTAAGTAGAACCCAGGGGAGATGTTTATTGTATCTTCAAAGAGTAATTAAATGAATTTCAATGAATATCACTCTGGAGAAAAGCCAAGTTTTCAGAGGGTTTGGTGGGGGGGGGGGGGGAATGGATAGAGAAAGTTCTAGAAAAGCCTAGTCACAGAACCCACACTGTGGATCCAGTGAAAGAGAGGTCCAGGACCATGCTCCTTTTGGTTGCTGCCAGACACTACCAGGAGAAACTCCCCAGATGGCAGGACTTCTGAAGAACCTGAGGGGGTGCAGTCAGACCCAGAGGCCCAGCCATCATCTGGAGTGAGAAATGAAAATTACTCGTAGACCTTGACATTATCATTGACCTTGTATGCTGTCTGACCCTTGGACCTCTTCTCTTGCTAACCCCTTTTCAAACTTCACCGCAGTTCTTGGTTTTGACCCTTTCCCCTCCCCACTTACAGCTGAGGAAACTGAGGCAGACAGAGTATAAGTGACTTGCCCAGTCACCTCAAGGCAGCTGGTGGTGCTGTGAATAGAGAACTGGTCCTGGAGTCAGGAAATCCTGAGTTCAAATCCAGCCTCAGATACTCACTAGCTGTGTGACCCCAGGCATGTTTCTTAAGGATAATAAAGGTACCTACTTCACATGGTTGTTGTGAGGCTCGAATGAGATGATATCTGTAAAGTGCTTGGCAGCATGCATTCTATCTGTCAAGGCTTATTCCCTACCTCCCTACTCCAGACCTCATCTCCTACCATTGGTTCTTTCACATTCAAGACTCAAGGGCCTGTTTCTTGATCTTGGCAGCTCAGCTCTGACGTGTCTCTTTACAAGAACTTCTGGGCACCTGCTCCCCAACAGAGAGGATCAAATGAGTGCTGGACATCTCTCGGTTTCAGTGCCCAATGGCTCTGCTTCCTGCCCTGCCCAGGAATAAGTCGGGGGATCACTACCAATTTCACTCAGTTCAGCACTTAGCACAGAGCCTGGGATACAGACAGGGAACCGTTAGTCCCTTTCCCACAGTATTGAGACGTTGCAGCCCAGCACGGAACATCCAGACTCTGCCCTCAGAGCATCCCTACCAAAGGGTCCCCTAGCTAATGAGGCTAAAGAGAAAGATGAAATAGCATTTGACCCAAAGGAGTTTACATGCTATTGGGCCTAAACGACATGAACTCATTTTAACTCAATAAGGATGTATGGTGGATAGAATGCTGGACCTGGAGTCAGGAAGGTCTGAGTTTGGACGATGCCTCAGACACTTACTGGCTGTGTATGTAACCTGTGACAAATCATGCTAATCTCTCCCGGCCTCTCCTGCCCTCACAGGGCTGTTCCGAAGATTAAAGGAGATGCTTCGCACAACTCAATGTGCTATATTAATGTTAAATACAAAATACAGACCCAAAACTTGAGGGGCGGGGCCTGGAGAGTCTTAGCTAAAGGAGATCCAACAAAGGCCTCCCATAGGAGGGGGCCCTGGGGTGGAATCTTGAAGGAGCTGGAGATTCAAAGATGAAGAGGGAGAGAGCCTTCCACATGTGGGGGATGGCCTGAGCTAAGCTTGGAGAGAGGAGCGGAAAGACCACTACCCCGGGCCATTCATTGAGCAGGAATGTAGGGAACGTGATGGGGTGTGATGCAGAATGAGTCTGGAAAGAGAGTTTAGAGCCAGACTGTGAGGGGCTTTAACTGGTAAATAGAGGGATTTATCTGAGAGGCCTGGTTGTAGGCTGCACTATGGGGCTGTGGGTCACATTTTCTGTAGGACAGGTCTCCCTTCCCCCAGCTTGCCTGCCGTTCTTCTCCAGGGGCGCTGCCCTACCTTGCCCTGCTCCATTCCATCAGCAGCAGCTTCCCCATGGGCTCTGTCTCTGTCTCTCCCAGTGGGCTGTAATCTCTCTCCCCACTGGGCCCTATGTCTTGAGCTCTGAGGGCTCTCTCCTCAACCGCCAAACTCCCCCTCTTGTCTTGGTGCTTGACCCCAGGCCCCAAATTCACAACTATGCCTCTGATTACAGCAGGTGAATTTCAGTTTTTAATGAGTTGGAGGGGGTAGGGAAGACAGCTGCCTAGAACCATGAAATCTCACATCCCGGAGGGGGCTACTTCCAGAGCAAGTGGGTGAGACCATCCCTTCTTTGGAAGGATGTCTAGGTCTGCAAAGTTAGTTTCCCACCACACCCAAGAGTCATCCATTATTGGGTAGATGTAATGTAAATGCACCTCCCTGAGTCAGAGACAGAGCAAAGGCTCTGCCCACAGCCCAGGTTGCTGAGGTTGAAATAGAAATTCTCTCCTACCTCAGGGAGTCTGCACTGGTCACTTCTGAGTCACAGCTGTGAGAGCTGGCTCAGAAATAGCCTTTTACCCCACCCCCCCATCTCCCACCCCTGTGAATGTTTGCAAGAGATCTCTAAGGTATTTAACTAGCTAATCTCCAAGTTCCTTTCAAGTGGTAATTTCCTATGATTCTAAAAAAGTAATACTAGCTCCTAGTCACATAAGCTTCTGAGGTTTGAGAGAGCTTATCACAAATGGTTAGAGACAGGACTTGAAGCCAGAGACCTGGGTCTAAGCCTTGCCTCTGCAGCATCCTGGCTGTGTGACCCTGGGCAGATCACTATCTGTTTAGGGTTTTTGGGCTGTTTTGTTTGCTTTGGCAGTAACTCCCTAGTGATTTCCTATCAAACATATTTTGCCTTAGTCATGGACCTCAATAATTTTTAAGAGTATAAAGGGGTTTGAAACCAAAAAATTTGAGAATTACTACCCTAGTTCAATCCTCTCTTTTTACAAATGAATAAACTGAGTCCCAAAGAGGTAATTGATATTTGGTAGCTATGGGGCAAAAGACATTTTCTGTACGGAAGAGGCAAAATAATGGGGCAAAAATCTGAGCGTCAACAAGAGGATAGAGGTGGCCTGAGCTGTCCCATTGGTTCTTCAGACATCTCTCTAAGATACCATGTTGCACAGAAGGTGCCAACTGCTCCACTGGCAGAGGGATTTTTCTTCGCCTTCGCCCCGGTGCCCAGTGAAATCACAGGTCTGGTCTTCATGCCCACCCCTTTAAGGTTTGTGATGCATCTGACTTAATAGCCCTATGAAGTGGGTAGAAAAGAGAGTATTGTCTCCTTTCTACAACTGAGGAAACTGAAACTTAGAAGTTACTTGCTCCTAAATGCCAGTAAGCATTTGAACTCAGATACAGGCTTTTTTTTTTTTTTTAAGTCCAGCGCACTATTTCCTAGACCATGAAAATCTTAGTGCTGGAATGAAATCCAAAAATTCAACAAGTTCAGCCCTTAGTCTTTAGACATCTTCATCTCCTCTCCTCCATCTCCCCAGGAAAGAGGCTCATTTCTTCCATTCTTAACCATCTCAAAGAACAGTCAGTCACCAAATCTTAAGTATCAATCCCAGGAAGTTTCTTCTTATGTCCTACCATAATCTCTCTTGCTTTAGTTGGGACATTATGGAATATGATAGATCCCAGAGAGTAGATTCTGAGATAAATGAGCAAGATAGAGGGCAAGGTGGGTGGTGTGGATCCCCAAACTGGCCTGCTCCTCAGAGCCCCAGGTGGGAAACAGGAAATGGAGGGAGTGTCCTTCTCAGAATTTCAAAGACTTCTAAGAAAGTAAGGCCCACAGAGATATCTCCGCTAGAGACTAGGGCAGTGGGTTGGTGGGGAAGAGTGGGGGAGGAGGAGGCGGAGGAAGAGGAGGAGGAGAAGGAAGAAAAGGGGATTTCAGTCACCTCTCTGTACATAAGATATCACACATAGCCTCATATAATTTCAGGCTAGAAGGGATTTTTACTAACCCCTAGTGCTTTCAGGGGATCCACAAAAGTCAAAACTATTTTCACAACAATACTAAGATGTTTTCATTTCTAATACAGAAAGTATCAATAGATATAACACATAGAAACTAAAGTTCTTTGGGGACCCCAATAATTTTTTGAAGTTAATTTATTTATCTTTAATTTTTAACATTCATTTCCATAAGTTTTAAATTTCCTCCCCTCCCTCCTCTCCCCCTTCCCCAAGACATCATGCAATCTGATATAGGCTCTACATATAAATTCCTATCAAACATATTTTGCCTTAGTCATGGACCTCAATAATTTTTAAGAGTATAAAGGGGTTTGAAACCAAAAAAATTGAGAATTACTGTCCTAGTTCAATCCTCTCTTTTTTACAAATGAGTAAACTGAGTCCCAAAGAGGTAAAGCTTGGTAAGTGAGAACCCTTCCTACAACACCTGCTGACACACAGCATAGTCTAGATCCCCAAGGCCCAGCCTCAGGACACAGGCAGGATGGAGTCGGTATCTCAGGCTTTTAGTTATTGTCAAACTATTTCCCCCAGAAATATTAGGGTTAGCCCACCACTTACTGTTCCTTTGAAACAGAGGAAGACAGTATGATGGGATTTTCAGCTGACAACCACCTTGGAACAAGAGTTTTCAACTTTTTCTTTATATCATGGATCCCTTGAGAAGTCTGGTGAAGCTGATGGACCTCTTGGGAAGTCTGAGGAAGCCCATAGACTTCTCGGGCAGTCTGGTGAAGTTTGGAGACCTTTTTTCAGAATATGTTTTAAAATGCATAACATAAAATAGAAACGATTATAAAAGAAACCAATTATATCAAAATGCAGTTATAAAGATGTTTTTTGGGTTTTTTTGGAGGGGGAAGGCAGGGCAATTGGGTTTAAGTGACTTGCCTGAGGTCACATGGCTAGTTTTGTTAAAGATATTTTTTAAAAATAAGTTCATAGATGCCACGTTAAGAGCGTTTGCCTTAGAATATAGAATACAGAATGTCCAAGCCATTAGGGAAATGAGAGTTCATCTGCCATAATCCTTTCATTTGATAGCTGGGGAAACTGAGCTTCAGAGACAGAGACTTGGCTAACCAAAGTCACACTGCAAGTGAGAGGCAGAGTTGGAAGTAAATTCCAAGCCTTCTAATTTCAATCCACTGCTTTTGCCAATATACCCCACTGCTTTCTGTGACCCTTAAAGCCTATGGTATGCCACGTCCACTTGTGGCTTCTCTCTTCCAACTTCTTTCCTCAGGGGAAGGTCTACTTTAAACCATTCCATTTAATTTTCATAACCTTTCTGTCCTGCCCTAGGGTCAGGAAATGCAACTGAGAGAAGAAATTTTACAGATTTTCCCGACTTTCTTGGAGGAAGAGAAAGTCTGGCTCTTCTTGGGAGCTGAAGGAGGAAGGGGGTGCAAGAGGGTTAAGTGATAAGTGGGACTAGTAGGGAGTAGAGGAGATGAAATTGAATGAGTGGAGTGGTGAAGAGTGAACAACTGGGAGAGAGAGGGAAAGCAAGATGACCCAGGGTGGGAAAGAGATGGTGAACAAAGAGTATGGGTCCTGGAGGGCTATAGGGCAGAGTTGCTTAGGGAGGGGGCATGCAAAAATACAGTGTCTTGGCCTAGGAGTCTGGAGACCTGGTTTCTATAATAGTGACAGGTACTATTTATATGTCCCTTTAAGAGAAACAAAGACTATCAGCGCTAAAAGGTCTTGAAAGATTATCTAATCCCCCTCATTTTACAGATGGGACAGTCAAGGTCCAGAGAGGTCACACAGGGTTATAGCTTTAGTGCTGGAAAGAATCTTACAGGTCATCTGTCTCATTTTACAGATGAAGAAACTGAGGTCCAGGGAGATTAAGTTGACTAGCCCCAGTTCACACAGATGGCAGAACAGAACTTTGAAACTAGAGTCTCTGACTCCCAATTCAGAGCTCTTCTCATTGTGCCACTTGTGACTCTGCCAAGGTCACACATCTCCTGCAATCTATCCTGGTCTACATTTTATTTATCTCTTCTTCCTCCCCACCTTCCTGAACCCCTCTCTCCCCAAATTCTGGAACCTTGAGCCAAGGTGGAATACACAATTTCATTGTTCCTAGACGGAGAATTACAAAAGCAATTCTACTCCCCATAGGTCTTATTCTCTATTTCTCTTAATTTTCTAGACCAAAGTCACTCTCACAATTCCTCCTGGTAGTTCCCATTACAATGTAAACTCCTCAGGGGCAGGAATTGTATTTGATTTTATATTTTTGTATTTGCATACCATTTTAGCTCTGTGCTTGGTAAATAGTAAGTACTTAAACTTCTTTCCTTCCTTCCTTCCTTTTCCTTCCTTCCTTCCTTTTCCTTCCTTCCTTTTCTTTCCTTCCTTCCTTCCCTCCTTTCTTCTCTATCCGTCCTCTCTTTCTCTCTCTCTTTCCCCTTCTCTACTCTTTAAAACACTGATGCTACTAAGACATATCTCTTCTGTGGGTATTTGGACCACATATAGTATCTCAACTGATCCTCCCAATAACCTGCTGAGGTAGGTTGTGCAAATATTCTTATAAATTGTGAGCTCATCAAGCACAGGGATTCCCAATGCTTTAGTGTGTAGTAAGTACTTAAGAAATGCTTACTGACTAAGGAAACTGAGACTCAGAAGAGTCAAGCGACTTACCCAAGATCATATAGTGACCCAGTCAGGACTCTAACCCAGATCACCTTACTCCAAGGCCAGTGACTCTTTATATTACACCATACTACCTTCTGGTCCCAGTTCATCCAGTAACATGCTACATGGCCTTGGGCACACTGATTTCCTTCACTTCAGTTAAGTAAACACTTATTAAGTGCCTACTGTTTCTTTGAGGACAGGAAGATCTATTCAAGCTTGGGGAAGTGGGGGAGAAGGCAAGGAAGGATCCATGGAGATGACCATAGGTCTTGAAAGATGGGAAAGATCTAAATAGGTAGAGATGGGTGGCAAGGGAATCCAATTCAGGCATGAGAGCTGGTGTGAACAACAGTGGAGATGGGAAGGGGGAAGAACAGAAAGAGGAAAAATGAGTAGTCTGGTTTGGCTAGGACCTTGCGAGGACCTTGAATGCCAAGAATAAGAGTGTGTATTTTATCCTGAAGGTTTTTGTGCAGGGAAATGACATGATTAGGCCTGTGCATTAAGAATGTTACATAGGGGGCAGCTAGTTGACTCAATGAATAGATAGATCACCAGCCCTAGAGTCAGGAGGACCTGAGTTCAAATCTAGCCTTGGACACTTAACTCTTACTAGCTGTGTGACCTTGTGTTATGGGAATCTGAAGATCTTCCCTGCCCCTAGGCCCTTTGCTAAAGTGGCTACGTGACTCTGAGGACCCTTGGATATTTGAAAGTATACTCTGTTCCTTAATAGGCTGAATGTGGTCACATGGA
>JAQQSV010003332.1:0-15945 GCA_028646515.1 Pseudochirops corinnae | reverse complement strand
AAACTGATAGATCTTGTGTTATCCTGATTTTGTTTCCACAACAATCAAGTTGTTTCTTCCTGGCTGCTTGAAATATTTTCTCCTTAACCTGTGAACTGTGGATTTTTACTATAATATTCCCAGGAGCTTTGTTGTTATTTTTTTAAATAAACTTTTGTTTATTTTAAGTTTGCATCATTCATTTCCACAAGATTTTGAGTTACAAATTTTCTCCCTGACTTTCCCCTACCAACTACCCGAGAAGAGCAGTCCCACTGTATACCTCCTCTACCAATCTGCTCTCTTCTATACACGCGCACACACACACACACACACACACACACACACACACGCACACACCGTTTTTTTAAACATTTGATTTTAATACTTTAAATTCTATATTCTTTCCCTTCCTCCCTTGTCACCCACCCCCACTGGTAAAACAAGCAATTAAATAGAGGCCATATATATGTAGTTACACCAAACATCTCCACAACGGACATATTGTGAAAGACTGACTATATTTCCCTCCATCCTATTCCACCCCCACTTCTTCTATTCTCTACGTTGTCCCTGTCCCTTTACAAAAGTGTGTTCTTCTAACAACCCTCCCCCCCAACCCTCTCTCCCCTCCATCATTACCCCTCTCATCCCCTTCCCCCCTACTCTCTTGTAGGGCAAGATACCCAATTTAGAGTGGATGTCATTCCCTTCCTAAACCAAATTCAATGAGAGTAAGTTTGACCCATTCCCTTTTTCATTTCTGTTCTTCCCATCCATTGTAACAATTATCCCTTGCCTCTTCTATTTGAGATAATTAACCCCATTCTCCTCTCCCTGTCTTTCATTCTATTCCACTCCCACCTCTCAATTTCACCTTTTAAAATATCATCCCTTCCTATTAAATTCATCCTGTGTCCTCTGACTGTGTATACATTTATACATACACTCACATATGTATTCATACACATACATACTCTTCTATATAGACATATATGTTTGTGTTCATATATATATATATATATATATATATGTATACATATATATTTCTATTTATATTCCCTTTTACATTTATATTCCCTTTTATTTCCCTTTTATATTCCCTTCAACCATATTTATATTCCCTTCAACTATCATCATAATGAGAAAAGTTTTATAAGTTACAATTATTGTTTTTCATGTAGGCATATACATAGTTCAACTTTGATAAGTTCCTTATGATTTCTTTTCCTTGTTTGTCTTCTCATGCTTCTTGTATTTGAATGACAAATCTTTTATTCAGCTCTGCTTTTTCCATCAAGAAACCTTGAAAGTCCTCCACCTCACTTAATGACCATATTTTCCCCTGAAACATCATACTTAGTTTTGCTAGGTAGGTAATTCTTGGTTTTAATCCTAGCTCCTTTGATCTCCAGAAGATTGTATTCCAGACCCTTCAGTCCCTTAATGTAGATATTGCTAGATCCTCTGTTATCCTGACAATATTCAAATTGTTTCTTCTTGGTAGCTTGTAATATTTTCTCTTTGATCTGAGAATTCTGGAACCTGGCTGTAACATTCCTGGGAGTTTTCTTTTTGGTACCTCCTTCAAGAGGTAATTGGTGAATTCTTTCAATTTCCATTTTGCCCTCTGGTTCTAAAACATCAGGACAATTTTCCTTGCGAATTTCTTCAAAGATGTTGTCTAGGCTCTTTTTTTATTATGGCTTTCAGGTAATTCAACAGTTTTTAACTTTTCTCTCAATGATTTTTTCAATGAGATATTTCACATTGCCTTCTATTTTTTCATTTGCTTTGCTCTGTTTAATATTATCTCGATTTCTCATAAAGTCATTCACTTCCATTTGTCCCAGTCTAATTCTGAGGGAATTATTCTCTTCAGTGCATTTTTGGGATTCTTTTTCCATCTAGCAAATTTGGCTTTTTAAGGAATTTTCTCTTCATTGTCCTTTTTGGCCTCTTTTGCCTTTTGATGTAATAATTAATATAATTTACATCATTCTGATTCCCCTTTCCCTCTTCACCAAGTATAATTTTTTCTCCCCTTATTTTTATTGCATCATGATCTGAATAGAATGCATTTAATATTTATGCCTTTCTTCATTTATTATATGGTTTTTATGCCCTAATACATTGTCAATTTTTCTGTAGGTGATATGTACCACTGGAGGTGTGGTATATTCCTTTCTAAACCCATTCAGTTTTCTCCAGATTTCAATAACTTTTCTGAAATTCTATTCACCTCCTTAGCTTCTTTTTTGTTTATTTTCATGGTTAGATTATCTAGTTCTGAGAGGGGAAGTTAGCTAGAAGAGTTTTACCATGTGTTTCCTACATGTTTAACTTCTCCTTTAGACTTTCGGATGCTATATCACTTGGTGCTTATGTGTTTACTATTGATATTACTTAATTATCCATGGCAAGATGTAGTTTCCTTTTAATTAGACCTATTTTTACTTTTGCCTTGTCTGAGAACAAGATTGATTCCCCTGCATTTTTACTTTTTCATTTTTTTAATTTCCACTGGAGAATAATATATTCTGCTCCAACCTGTACCTTTACTCTGTGCCTTTGCTTCAAACATGTTTCTCCTAAGCAACATTGTAGGATTCTAATTTTTATTCCACTTTGCTATTTGCTTCTCTTTTATGGGAGAGTTCACTCAGTTCAAATTCACCATTTTTATTATTGCTAACTGCCTATTACCCACCATCCTATTTTTCCCTACTTATATTGTTCTTTCTCCTTTCACCCTGTCCATATACAGCACTGTTTTTTTTTCCGATCATTTCCTTCCTCAATCAGCCCTCCCTTTTGTCATTCCCTCTCTTTTTCTTTTCCTCTTCCCCTTCTATTTCCTTATAGAGTAAGACAGATTTCTAAATTCAATGGAGCATGCATGTTATTACTTCTTTGAAGCACATCAGATGAGAGTAAGGTCCAAGCAATGCTAACCCCACCCCCCACCTGTCTTCTTTCCCTTTACTCTAATAGATTTCTCCTGACATTTCATGTCATATAATTTGCATCATTCTGATTCCCCTTTCCCTCTTCACCAAGTGCAATTTTTCACCCCTTTTTTTCATATCATCACATCTAAGTCAACTTACAACCACACCCTCTCTTTATATATACAAGTATCATCATCTTCCCATTAGTGATGTAAAAAGTTTAAACTTGTTGAACAGCATGTTTGTTTTTTTTTCCCCATTCCTGTTTACCTTTCTTTGTTTCTCTTGAGTTTTCTGTTTGAAAGTCTATTTTCTATTCATCTTTTGTCTTTTCATCAGGAATGTTTAGAAGTCCTCTGTTTCATTGTATATCCATTTTTTTCCCTGAAAAGTTATACTCAGTTTTTGTGAATAGGTGAGACTTGATTGTAGTGCTAACTTTTTTGCTCTCTAGAATATAATATCCCAAACCATGCCCCACTTGTGAAACCTGTATCAGCAATGCAGTATTCACAATGCCTACAGTAACTATAAATATGCTGTTATTATTATTAATCAAGAAAAGTAACAGGCTCTCTATATAAGAAATATAGCTAGAGCACTCATTTAAATACTAGAAAACTGAGTCCTCAAACCAGAAAGTCAAAGCCAACACAGTAGTTACGAAGTTGGCACATGTAGTTAAAGTAGTAAACATCCACATTCTCAAGCCTTCAGAACAGGACAGGCTACCTCAAACAAAGATCCTTCTCTCCTCATGCACACAACTGCTCAGCATCCAGGTAACTTGCTCCCAGCAGCTCTGGCCCCCCGCAGTTCCCGTCCCTGGCAGTCCTCAACAGGAATCCTTAGCAGAGATTCTGGCCTGCTCAAAGCAAAAGGAACTTGCAACCACAGCCGCTGCTTCTGCTGCTGCTTCCAGTCAACACCGCATGGAGACTAGCGTGGTTCTGGTGTTCTCTTGCTCCACCCCTTCCTGCTATATCAGCAAGTTCAAGGGGCATGGAAGGTCTTCAAATCCCAGTACTGTTACATTCAGCCCCAAAATCTTTCATGTCCCTTAATTAGCAAAAATACATTAACAATACATTTCATTCCATAGGTTAATGGGCAACAGAATTTTACAATATAAAAAAAATAGCACACAATAAACAAAGAAAACAATATTTTAGCACAAACTCCTCATCAAAACCTTTAGTGTAGAAACTGCTAATTCCTAAATAACCCTTACTGTGGTTCCTTGATATTTGAATTGTTTCTTTCTGGCTCTTTGCATTATTTACTCTTTGACCTGAGAGTTCTGGAATTTGACTCTAATATTCCTTGGAGTTTTTAATTAGGGACCTCTTTCAAGAGGTGATTTGTGGATTTTTTTCAATTTATATTTAAACTTGTGGCTCTAGAATATCAGGGTAGTTTTCCTTGATAATTTCTTGAACAAGGCTCTCAATACTTTTTTTTTTTTCATTTTTATCATGGCTTTTATGTACTCCATTAATTCTTGAATTACCTCTCCTGTGTCTGTTTTCCAGATCAACTGTTTCTCAATTGAGTTATTTTGTATTTTCTTCTATTTTTTCCATTCTTTTCATATTGTCTGACTGACTATTGATGTCTTATAGAGTCATTAGCTTCCACTTAACCCTATTCCAGTTTTTAAGGAACTATTTTCTTTATTGAGCTTTTGCAACTCTTTTTCCCTTTGGCCATTTTGCTTTTTAAGGAGCTGTTTTCTTTAATTGAATTTTGTACCTTATTTTCCTTGGCTAATTTTACTTAAAAAAAATTTAAATTTGTTTATGTTTAGTTTTCAACATTCATTTCCACAAGATTTTGAGTTACATTTTTTTCTCTCCTTGTCCTTCCCCTACCCCTCACCGCAAAATAGCAAGCCTACTGAATACCCATACCCCTAATCTGTCCTCTTTTATATACTTCCCTTTAACCCCCCTAATTTTCTAGTAGGGCAAATTGGATTTCTTTACCCCAGTACCTGCATATCTTATTTCCCAGTTGCTTGTAAAAAAACAATTTTTAAATATTTGTTTTTAAAACTTTGAGTTCCAGATTATTTTCCCCTTCTTCCCTCCTCACTGAACCCAACTAGAAAGATAAGCAATTCAATATAGATTTTACGTGTGTAGTTACCCAAATCATTTCCATAGTAGTTATATTGTAAAAGGCTAACTATATTTCCCTCCATCCTATCCCACCCCCCCAATTTATTCTATTTTCTCCTTTGACCCTATCCCTTTTCAAAAATGTTTACTTCTAACTACCCTCTCCCCCAATCTTTGCTCCCTTCTATCCTCCCCCCTCCCATCCCCGCTTTTCCTATAGGGTAAGATACCCAATTGAGTGTGTATGTCATTCCCTCCTTAGGGCAAATTTAATGAGAATCATCTTGTCTTTCAATTTCCTACTCTTCCCTTCCGTTGTAACATTTTTCTCTTGCCTCTTTTATATGAGATAATTTACCCTAATCTATCTCTCCCTTTCTTCTTCTTCCAATAAATTCCTCTCTCATGTCTTAATTTTATTTTTTAGATATCATCCCTTCTTATTCAACTCATCCTGTGCCCTCTATGTATACATGAACATACGTATGCCCACCCTTACATATATATTTATATACACATACACCCTCTTATTCATACATTTATATATGTGTGTGTATACATATATATGTACATGTGTGTGTGTGTGTGTGTGTGTGTGTGTGTGTGTGTATTCCCTTTAACTTTCCTCATACTGACAAAAGTTTCATTAGGGACAATTATTGTTTTTCCATGTAGGAACGTAAATATTTCAACTTTAATAAGTTCCTTATGAATTCTTTTTCCTGTTTACCTTCTCATGCTTGCTTCTTGTGCTTGAAAGTCAGTTTTATATTTCAGCTCAGGTTTTTTCATCAAGAATGCTTGAAAGTCCTCTATTTCATTGGATGACCATATTTTCCCCTGTAGCATTATACTCAGTTTTGCTGGGTAGGTGATTCTTGGTTTTAATCATATTCCAAGCCCTTCTATCCGTTAATGTAGAAGCTGCTAGGTCTTGTGTTATCCTGATTGTGTTTCCATGATACTCAAATCCTTTCTTCCTGACTGTTTGCAGTATTTTCTCTTTGACCTGAGAAATCTGGAATTTGGCTATAATATGCCTAAGAGTTTTCTTTTTGGGATCTTTTACAAGAAATGATCGGTAAACTCTTTCAATTTCTATTTTGCCTTCTTACTCTAGAATATCAGGGCAATTTTGCTTGATAATTTCTTGAAAGATGGTAACTGGACTCATTTTTTTTTTTATCATGGCTTTCAGGTAGACAAATGTTTTTTTTTTTTCTTTAACATGTGCACTTGTATTTGAACTGGTCTTAAGTCAGTGTACAGGTAAAGCTCCTCCGCTCCCCCAAGTACTGACACCAATCTTAAAATTCACAGGGAAACTATGAAAGTCCTCATTTACATCTATGTTGGGGTAAGAGAGTGTATTTAGGAGGGCATTAAATATGGCTGACAAGGTGGAAGATACAAAATGTTTTGGTTTTTTTTTAAGCATTAAATAATTTACATTTAAAGCAATATTGATACTTTCCCCCCTCTCCCCTTCCCATCTGGATCTCTGTTACATTGCTCCTTTGCTCTAGCAGAGGCCTTCAGAGAGGTTTGTAATTCTGTAACAACGAATTATAAAATATTTAGAATGACTGTTTAAAAAAAAACAAAAAAAATGTACAGAGTCCTGAAGATGCACTGCAGAAGTTTGAGGATGGTTTGCCTCCAACATAAGCACTAAAATAAATTAATAAATAAGTAAAAATAAAGCCATGCCAATCTCAGCTCTTTTGGGGGGCAATTATCATGTCATCTCATTACACCTTTTGACAAAAAAAAAACAGTAACAAAACACAAACAGTCCATTTAGAAGCATTTGCAGTAGACAATGGAGGGTCCAGATTCATCATACTCCTGCTTGCTTATCCACATCTGCTGGAAGGTGGAAAGAGATGCCAGGATGGAGGCTCCATTCCAGGCAGAGTATTTGCACTCAGGTGAAGCAATGATCTAGATTTTCATTGTGCTGGGAGCTAGGTCCATAATGTCCTTCTGCATCCTGTCAGCAATGCCAGGGTACATGATGATATGACTTGACAATACGTTTTTGGCATACAAATCCTTATGTATGTCAACATCACACTTCATGATTGAGTTGAAAGTAGTTTTGTGGATTCCACAGGATTCTATACCTGAGAAAGATAGCTAAAAGAGAGCTTCTGGGCATCAGAATTTCTCATTGCTAATGGTGATAACCTGACCATCATGGAGCTCATAGCTCTTTTCCAGAGAGGAGCTAGATGCAGCAGTGGCCATTTCCTGTTTAAAATCTAGGGCAAGATAATACAGCTTCTCCTTGATGTCACGCATGATTTCCCTCTCAGCTGTGGTGGTAAAATTGTAGCCTCTCTCAGTCAGGATCTTCATGAGGTACTCCATCAGATCATGGCCAGCCAGATCCATATGGAGGATCGTGTGGTGAAGGGCATAACCTTCATAGATGGGCACAGTGTGGGTCACACCATCACCAGAGTCCACCACAATACCAGTGGTACAGCCAAAGGGATACAGGTACAGCACAGGCTGCATGGCAATGTACATAGCTGGGGTTTTGAAGGTCTCAAACATAATCTGAGTCATCTTTTCTCTGTTGGCTTTGAGATTCAGGGGGCCTTCTGTGAGCAGCACAGGGTGCTCTTCAGGGACAACATGGAGCTCATTGTGGAAAGTATGGGTCCAGATCTTCTCCATGTCATCCCAGTTGGTGACAATACCATGTTCAATGTGGTACTTCAGGGTAAGAATACTTCTCTTGCTCTGGGCCTCATCCCCCACATAGCTGTCTCTCCGGCCCATACGCACCAACACACCCTGATGTCTGGAATACCCAACAATGGAAGGGAAGATAGCCCAAAGGGCATCGTCTCCTGCAAAGCCAGCTTTGCACATTCCAGAGCCATTGTCAACAGCAAGAGCAGCAATATCAACCTCCATGGTGAACTTTGAAGTGGTGAGTTTAAACCCTTAAGAGAGAGAGGAGGTAGTGCCATACCTGGAAGCAGGGGGGAGGCAAGTGCAGGCTGGGTGGAAAAGCTCACAGCTCCAATAATTTTTTTTAATTCCTTTTTCATCTGGCATATTTAGCTTTTAAAGGCATTCTTCCCCTCACTGGCTTCTTGGGCCTCTTTTGTCATTTGAGTTAGCCTATTTTTTAAGTTGTTATTTTCTTCAGTATTTTGGGGGTCTCCTTTAGCAGGCTTTTGATTCACTTTTCATGATTTTCTTGCATCATTCTGATTTCTCTTCCCAATTTTTTCCTCCACTTCTCTTACTTGATTTTCAAAATCCTTCTTGAGCTCCTCCACAGCCTGGGATCAGTTCATATTTTTATTGGAAGCTTTTGGTGCAGGAGTTTTGACTTTGTTGTCTTCATCTGGTTTT
This sequence comes from Pseudochirops corinnae, assembly GCA_028646515.1. Classification (NCBI taxonomy): domain Eukaryota; kingdom Metazoa; phylum Chordata; class Mammalia; order Diprotodontia; family Pseudocheiridae; genus Pseudochirops; species Pseudochirops corinnae. The sequence goes on along the minus strand of JAQQSV010003332.1, from coordinate 7,520 downwards.
ATGTTTTTATCCTTTTTGTCCTCAAAAATGATTCTATGGTCTTATTGTGCTTCCTTTGTTTGCTTGTCTTGCCAGCTGATTGCTTGACTTTTAAGTTCTTTATCAGGGTAGAACTCTGCTTCCAGATTGGGGAGAGGTATCTCCCAAATCACTGGGGTTTTTGCAAATATTGTTTGAAAATTATTTTTATTATTTTTAGCTCTTCCAAGATAGCTTTTTGACTTTGAAGTCAAATCATATTCCTCTCTGAATTTTAACATGTAGTCATTTTGACATTGTTGTCCTCTTCTGAGTTTGTGTTTTTATCTTCCCTGTCACCATAGTAGCTTTCTACATTTTTGTTTGTTTTTTGCTCACTTTCCAGCTTATTTTGTCACTTTTTAAGTTGAGTTTTGTTGCTGTGATACAGGGGGCACAGTTCCAAGCTTCTTTTGCTGGGGGCCAGGGCCCTGGGCACTTCCTTTTTCTGTCTTGGGATCTTTGGGGCAGGTGACTTGTCAGCAATGGAGTGATCCAACCTAGTCATGTCTGTTGTCCTTAGGGGTTATGGTTTGCTTGCTTCAGTAGGCTGGAGGCCTCACAACTGTTCTGCTGTGCTGCTGGTCTGCTAAGCCAGAACCAAACCAAGGGCTTTGGATGTTTTTCTGTGCTGTGGCTGACAGGCTCCTGCTAGCTTGTCCAGACATTGCCTGCACTAGGCTCCACTCCTCTTTTACTCAAGTGAGATAGATCTCTTCTGCAATCTTTCTAAGTTATCTTGAACTAGAAAATTATCTTGTGTTTTTTTTTTTTTGATTTTGTCACTCCAGAATTTGTTTAGAAGGTTGATGTAAAGTTTTGATGGAAACTTTTGAGAGTTCAGGCAACTTTCTGGCTTTTCTCTGTTATCTTGGTTCTGCATTTAACCAGTTTTTCCATTTAACAGATTATATAATACTAGAATTAAATATTATTTAAATCTTTTGTAGAATCCACATATAAATCTGTCTGGTCCTTTTTATTTCCTTGCCTTTTGAGGAGAACCTCGTGTAAGGCTTGTGCAATTTTGTTTTCCAGGTTAGGGCTATTTAAGTATTATATTTCATATTCTGTTTTTTAATAAAATTAGCCTTTTAAATCTATTTTATTGTTATTGTTTTCATTAAAAAACTGCTACTGGTTTATTAGTTGTTTTTTGTTTTTAATTTTATAAATTTCTTCTTTAATTTTTGGTACTTCTCATTCATTTTTGCTTTCTTTGGGTAATGGGCGAAAGAGATGCTAAATGGCACTTGGTCTGTACTCAGTGCTAATACAGAGATTCCCTGTAATTTCTTTTTGAACAGATGGTTTGCCCCCTTATTGTCCCTATAAACTGGGCATTCCCAAGTGCTGTCACCATTGATCCTGTTAACAGTGCTGCTGTGCCACTGCCACTGCTCTTGTAGCTACTTTTGTCTCCAAGGCCCACACCTAATACTACTTCTGCCACACTCCTGGCCAGCCTCTAGCCCAGAATGTGGAGACCTCCCTTTCCTTATAAGCATCTCTGGGCTACAAAAATTATTTATTTTCACTTTTTGTTTGTTATTCTATTGAGATTTCAATTTGACATCCTTTTAAAATTGTTTAGAGGATTGTTTTAGAACAGTTGGGTAAAAATGCTTTCTTTACACTCTTGAATCTGCCCCCCTTCAACTGGTAATATTAATGAAAATCCTATCTGCATGCTGAAAGTCATTAAATCAGAATTCCCTACCTTCAGGGGGAATGAAAACACTATCTTAGGCCACCAATTTTATTTTATGTATGCACCTATGTATTTTGCCTGTGTCTACAGCATTGTTAGTAGGGCTTTCTTGATTCCTTCTGATGGTATCATCTGTTGCTAAGTAAATTTCCAGGACTGGTTTTCATGTGAATTTTTGTGGTAAATTCTAGGCATCACAATTTAAGGACATTGGTAAGCTAGAAACTAGCATGAAGAGGGTGCTCAGATTGTGAAGGGCTTTGAATCCATGATATATGAAGATTAATTGAAGAAACAAAAACAATTAAATTGAGGAAAAGAAGACTCAGGGTGAGCAGTATAGCTATGCTCATGATTTTGAAGAGAAGGAGAAGGTTTTAAATGTGATTGGTTTGGCAGCAGAGAATGGAGACAGGATTTAATGCGTGAAAGTTGAAAGGAGAAAAATTTAGGTTTGATATCATGAAAAACTTTCTAACAAATAGAGCTATATAAAAATGGATTCAGGGTGGATAAGGATGTATTTGTTTCCCTCTCCTTTGAAGTGTTGAAGTTCTCCACATCTATTGAATAATCTTTTTGCAGGTGTGTTATGTTGGGGATTCTTTTGGTGTATTGGTTGGATTCACTGGTTACTGATATCCCTTCCAAGTGTCAGAGTCTAAGTGTAATTCTTTGAAAATCTGTGGGATGTTCTCCATAATATTCAGGATGTATACTCTGATCAGACTACAAACATTTTCTCAATTTTATCAAGTTAATTAATAGCTGTCTCAGTTCCCCTTCCCAAAGAGTCATCATTCACCATCAGTTTTCTTTTCTAAATATTATTGCATGATTTCTGAGAGTAACTGTGTATTCACATCATCATTCCTCACTGCACAAGAAGGAGAAGTTTCTCCTTAACTATTGTCCTATTCCCAATTCTAAAAATAAAGCCCTTATACATATGTGTACCTTTCAATTTTCAGTTGAATTTCATGTCTTGCTTTCTTGTATCACTTTTTTTTTTCTGTTCTTCAACTGGCAAACATGGGAAGGGATTATTTAATTGCTTCTTTTTATTTTCTCCTTTGAAAATATTTCATCTACTCTTTCAAGTAATAGTTCCTCCTCCTTTTATAACATAGAACGGTAATTCTTATATTTGAACATGTGAACATCAAAATATTTCCAAATGCACATTTCAATATAATTGATTTCCTTTGTAATCCTATGCAAATCATTCAATCCATTTAAAATACAAATTTGAGAAGAAATTAATGAAACAAAATGTTAAGAATCATTTTTGTAGAAAGTAACGATTCCTTCTTCCAATCACTTTCTCATCAAATATATAAACCAATTTTTAATTTTTATATTAATAGATTTTACCTTATCCTGGTAGAAATACAAACAAAACTCGGTCTATAAATTATTGCCAAATTTTCCTTGATTTCTCAACCTTGCTTGAAACAATAACCTACTTTTTACAGAGAATCACTAATGATGGGTAAACAGGGGATGATTTGAAATTCTTACCAGCATAAGTTATATGTAACTTGATGAAATCATATATCCATCAAAGTACTTAAATACAAGTTTTAAGGAAAATATTTTCTTTATCAGATTACCCTTAATTTTACCTGGATAGATTTTTATAGGCAATAATATTAATAATAATAATAGCTTGAATTTATATAGTGCTTCAACTTTCAAAATGGATTTTCAAAATATTTCATTTGACACAAATGACCACATGTTTATATTCATATCTATATAAGAGATTTGAATATTATTATAGGAGCTGCATCCTTAAAAGAAACAGCAATGAACTTGATATCATCAGCTAGCATCTGCTATAGTAATGTTTCTTAATATTTAAGGGTTATGAACAATCTCAATTTGGGTACCTACTCTTTAATAGGGGTGGGGAATGTATAGGCTAATAAATATTCTTATGACTGCTTAAACATAAGTCAATATGAAATAATAATCTTTATATTTTAAGAAATATAAATATTCTTACATTCAGGAAACTCACAAACTAGGTAATACTAAATTTACAAGACAAACGTTTTGTAAAAACCGTAAGTACAATTGAGTTCAAAGTAGGGAGAAACTATTGTTAACTAAAGTTGTAAGTGTTATCATGAGATTTCAGTTATCTCTTTAAGGAAAAATGGTATTTCTTAAAGTGGAAAGGAGAGAAGAGGAGATTCTGAGTGCTCTCTAATAGAATATGTTTATCAATGCCCTTATTGATATGACATTTTCTTGCCATGTAACCAATAAATCTTAAAATATATGAGACTAGCATTTTAAGAAAATTCTTTAGCTCAATAATGGAGACTAAAGGGTAGTTCTTTATATCTGCCAAGCAGGGAACATTTTATAACCCTGAGGATACAATTTTGACCAGAGGTCAAAAATGCTAATGGACTCTTGTTCTCTAAGAAATCTTGTGACTTAACATAGATAGAAAAGCCTGGAAAGTTTCCCAGAAGAGTCTCTGAGGGATCACACAAAATTATCTGTTGCAGTTAAAGGGGGGGGGTGCAGAGATGTATATTTTAAATTCAGCTAAATTTAGAATTAATGGAATGGAGCAGGGAATTAGCCCATGGCAATAGGTAGTATTCATGCTAAGATGCTAACTGAAGAAGAAAACTAGTTTAAGTCCAAGATAAAGGATTTAATGATGCTAAACCCTGAGTACCATGTATATATAATAATGGTTTTGAAACAAACTAACCTTAAGATCTCTGATGATCTTCTAGATTTGAAGTAGTTGTAGAATACACAAACTATGGTATGAACAATATGATAAGTTCTTGCAAACATTCTAATAAAAATGTGAACATTAGTTATCAATAATCCATAATTTAAATAAATATACAAAAGGATGACCATTTAGTACCTTCGTTAATATGAAGAAAGCTCAATTGCAATGCGAAAATGACAACTTCCAAAATAAAAATGAAATAATATAATGTCCTACCCAAATTAGGGTTAAATAGTTTGGGTATGTCCAGGTGAAAAAAAGAAGGAATATGTAAATATTTCCCCCTGAGATTTATCTAAATATATGTGTGTATGTGTATATATATGCATATGTATATCATCCATATTATATATATTATATTTATATATATATATTTATATACATATACACATTATGTACATATTTATTCTAGTGTATGTGTATATTTGTGTGTATGTATATATACATACATATGCATGCACAGACATCTGTATAACATATCTTTAACTTATTCTTATGTTCACCTACACACAAACATATATTAAAAAAATCTTGAAGAACTTCGAGACTGTTTTACTTTTTCTTGCTTTTTTTTTTGTCTTTTGAATAGGAATACATATTTTCTCTCTGCACAGATTAAAAATATAGGAAATACCTTTGTAAGTGTGGACACATCTTCAATCTTGTAAAATGTACTTTTATGGTGATATGAAAATGAATGTTGTTGAAGTGTGAAACTTGCACACTAAAGAAAAATAATAACCATTGGTTCATCTTTCAGCTAGCTCAACATGATGACTATTGTTTTAAGAAGTCAACAATTATTTTTGTTTTGAGAGACTATTTTATTATATGTACATACACATACCCATATGCATGTACATACACAGACACATGTGTGTATGTATATATATATATATATACATATACACATACATACCTAGAGACAGAGACAGAGATATAGAGAGAGAGACAAAGAGAGAGAGAGACAGAGAGAGAGAAGAAAGGGAACACGAATAAGGTGACAGTTAAGCAACCTATCTGGAGGACTTTTTTATTTCTCCAGAATGATGGAATTCCTATGGTCATCTTTCAAATGAGCTTGAGAGTACATTAAAAATAATATGTTGATATAAAGATAGAGTGTGTTCAGCTGTTAGGAATTGTAAGGAGCCTGAATATTATGCTGCTGCCATTATTATTTCTACCTGTCTGGGAAACTATTATTTTCTGTCAAAATGGCTCAAGCAACCTACAGAATAGTCCTTACTTTATTTTTAGACCTTTGAAATAACAAGTTAAAACTGTCTTTTCAGGAAATCTTAGATTCAATAATATCCTTGGAAATACTAATGGAATGCAATCTGGTTTTGCTTGAACCTGCTGGTGTACTTTGCTGCCTTCATTTAAACCTTTTCCCGTGCTGAGCTTTGCTGTTCTACATTCACATTCTCTTCAGACTACTCTTGTCTAAAAGATAGAGGCCCTCCCTTCTTTCTCTTTTGATTTCATTTCCATTGTATGTCAACACAAACTATGATCTGACAGTACATTGCTACCTGTTATGCTGGTTCAAGAACTTGTCTTCTCTGAATTAGTATTGATTTTACAATGGAATGCATTGTTAGTTGAAGAAACCCTTTAGTTTAACATATAGCTAGCTGTGTTCAGCAGGAGAAGTGTCTACTAAAATGTTGCTATACAAATTGAAGAAACTAAAATAATTGCTGTAGGTAACTTAAGACTTTAAAGATCAGTGAGTTTTCTTTTTTTTTTTTTTTTTGCCATCCTACATTGGATAATGAATGTGTGCTTAGGAATACATTCACATGCTTTATATGGTTTAATACAGTTGTTATCCATGACACTTTTTTTGCTTCAATTTCTAATAGACTGTAAGTAACCAAAGGGAAACTGGGGTGTTTTCATGTATAAATTCTCAGGGCTAACATTTCACTCATGGAATAATAATCTGAAGTGGATGACAGTTCTCACACCAGCTGCTTGACATCTGAACATGTGCCAGTGCCCTAGGAAATGTCACACCCTCAGATACAGACTCTGAGTGTGTGACTAGCAAAAATGTAACTCATAGAGGCTAACACCGTAGGCCATGGCTAACTCCCCAGGCCACATCATCCCACAAGCTTGAAGGCAGGGTTGAGCTGTCAGTTTAATAAAGAATAGCCACTTTGTTTTGATCAGCATTGTCAGGGCTTATTTCAAAAAGGAATTCTGATGCTTCTCTGACTGCTTCTCACAGTCCAGCCCAGCCAAAGTCAATTGGTACAATTTCAAGGTGAATTTATTCATTCTTTTTAAAGTTCTGTGTGCGAATATATCAAGACAGTTGAATAAATTGAAATAAATAGACTTGGAGTTACATATTCTTCCAGTAATTGAAATAGTTTCCCCCCAATATATTTATAGTAATAATGCTATCTTTATGGAGCCTAGTCTAGCTACAGAAAGGAAAGCATAGAATTACCATTTTGATAACATATTTGGAAAATGCAATTGGGACAAATATGTTGATAAGGACACTGAAAGTTGTTCATGCTTTTAACTATTCAGAGGTAAAATAGAGCAGACTTTTGCCACTAGATAATGATGCGTGATTAGGTTGCAATTGATATGCAAATTTCCCCCCAGATTTGGTATTTTCCAAATAGTCGTGCCAAAACATTTTCTTTATTTGGTCATCAGCAAATCTGTGTAGATTTAGATAGATTTTTAAATAGGGTATCTTTGTAACTGACTCCATTCTTAAAATCAGAAAATGGTAGCTCATTCTGATTACTATTTTTATAGATAGATTCAGTTCCCTTCAGAATGTACACCTTTGAATTTCTTTGACTTTCCATAGGTTATATAGATATTCAAAGATATAGCTTCGGGTCCCAGTATTTATTTATTTATGAATGAGTCACACAACATAAAACGATAATTCGAAGTCAAAAAGGGTTACTGTAAGGAAAACCTCCTTACCTTACCAGAAAAAGAACAATATTTTCATATTCTCTCTCTCTCTCTCTCTCTCTCTCTCTC
>JAQQSV010003331.1:0-15946 GCA_028646515.1 Pseudochirops corinnae | reverse complement strand
CCGGTGTTTTGGCTGTCTGTTTTGATGTTGTTTTGCCAGATTCACCTGCTGGTGAAGGACAGTGCTGCTGCTGTAGAGGTCCTGGAACCAGGCTGTTGGTTCAGAAGCCCTGAAGGAGGATTTTCTTGTGGTACCTGTACAGAAATCCTGGAAGAGGGCCTTGCTGATGTTTTCAGGGGTTCTGGGACTGTTCTACAGGTAGAGAGGGACTAGATGAGGACACTGGCTATGGTTTTACTGAGCCTTGTCTCCCCAGGAACTGAGACTGCTGAGGGCTTGCCTCGAGTGAAGATGAAAGAAGGCCCATTCCTTGGGTATTCAATGCTGAGTTTAACTTTGTTGTAACTTAAGGGTGGATGGCCTGTTGTGTTCTCCGGCTCCTTTTTGAGATTCAGGGGATGGAAGCCTTGGAGTTTTTTTGTGCTCTGTGATTGACCAAACAAATGTACTTTGTTTATGGCTGGAGATTAATCTCCACTTGAGAAGAGACTTTTGACTGACTAAATGAATGTACTGTCTAGGGGTGGAGTACTACCTGGATTGAATTGAGAACTTACTTGCTAAAGGAACAAGTTACACTGTATTTTGACTTTCTCTGTTCTGTGCATGTTTGCTGAATAAATGGGGTTTACTATGGTGGTAATCTGAACCTTGGAAGTTGCCTTTGCTTGGCATCACAGAACCATGGAATCATTTATATATTTTCTTCCAGGGAATAAAGAATTTTGTCTATTCATTATTTTTGTGATGAGAGATGAAAGAGCAGAGGAATAAAAGAGCTGAAAACAAAACACAATGACTAACAGGAAAGGCACACAAGAATCCAGATGTAAAATGTTTCAGAGATAACTTCTAACGGAAATTCCTGTCTCTCAAAACATTTTTTTAACCTTTTTCCTAACTCATGTTTACTGGTGCCTTAGAAATAGGACAAATAAGTCTTACCTGGAGAGGTCTAGACTGTGTGGTACTCGTGCCAGGTCACTCACTAGTCCCTTCTTCAAAAAGAGTCTTATGATGTTATTCATGCCATTGTGCTGCATCTTTGCTGTAGCACTGCAGTAAAAGCTGGATGTGGAGGAACAGGACTCCATTATGGTATTGATGATGCACATCACTGCCTGGAGTCTGGTGAAAGGCAGAATTCGTAGTTTAGCCCAGGTTCTGTTACTTTCTCAAAGTACATAATCTATCTTATTTCCTTTTCTCCAGAAGTAACATCGGGGTATACTTTCCAGAATTGTTTATTTTAAATGAGAATCTGTCATAGCTGTTAAAATTTTTTTTTTGCTTATATAGCACAAACAAAAGTGGAAGAAACTAAAAATGAACTCTGGACCCTAAAAAGGTACTTCTTAAGACATCTTTTCATCTCTCACCTGGCTGCTGAAACTTCTCTGACTTTCCCACCTGACCACTGGGTCCATTAACTCCTCTTTTCTTTCTGGTTTTCTTTTATGTATTATCTTCTCCTATTAGATTTTTAACTTCTAGAGAATAGAACTGTTCTTTACTTTTCTTGATATATCTAGCACTTACTGGACATTTAATGTTTCTTGACTGACTGATCTTTCTAGACTTAACTGCAGTTTCACAGGATCCAAAGAATCTATAGACTACTGCGATATATGAGATTAAAGAAAGATGAAATATTTACTCATACTCTATACTCCAGGGCACTGCAGGTCAAATTCCGCCTACTGCCTATTTTTGCTCTTTTTGCACAAACTGTGAGCTAAGAATAATTTATATATTTTAAAATTCAATAAATCAAACTACATCTACTTTACCTCTGTCTAGGCTTAGTCATTTACCTGGAATGTTTTTCTGCACTCTCAGACATTGCCAGTGCTCGGCCTAAGGCTGCTTTCACTTCATTTACCAAAGCCACCTGAGCATCTGTTCCATTGCCTGCTGCAGCTAGGCTGGCAAGAAAAAGGCGGGCCAGAGCTGGAGTGTCTTTGTCTTCTGCATTCTGGGTATGAGGAAGGAGGTGGTCCAAGACAAATGCCAGAACACTACAGTCCTATAATATCATGAAACACAAACACAATGGACTTTTTGACAAAACACCAGTAACAAGAAAGTCTGAGAAGCCTTGAGAAATAAGAGTTTGTTATTTACTTTTGAGAAAATAAAGCCAATGGGTAAAAAAGGGAAGTGATTTACAGAAGATAAGTTAAATTAGTTAGCTGAGACTAACAGGAGAAAAATACCAGAAATCTCAACTTTGGGCCCTTTGCCAGAGTATCTATCCAAGGGCTTTCAAGTGTTAAGAATTCACCTTTAAACCTAGTTTGGTACTTAAGAGAGACTGTTCAAACTTTCAGTTTAGTAAATTATCTTCTCTGATACTACTTTACATTTTATTCCCTTGCCCACTCTAAGAAAAGGAGATTTGGCTACTCAAAATACCTCTTTGATTAATTCAGACTGGCCCACAGTGAAGTTGTAATTGGCAATCAGAGTGGCAATACCAACATAGGACCTCACCAACTCAGCCAATAGCCTAAGGATGGTGGAAGCTGGCATTAAAGGTTTGCTGCTTTTGGCTTTCTGTTTGCTTTCTTCAGAGGCCTGGTCCCCTTCTTTGTCATTTTTCTCTTCCCGAGACTCTTCTGGAGTCAAAACTGTTGAGGACGATACAGAAACTAAATCACAATTTCACACTTACAATCTGCACATCACAGAAGTAGTAACAACAGAAGGCAGATGAAAATGTAGGGGCCAAATTTAGGAAGATTTACAACAGAAAAGGTTTTTTTGTTTTTTTGGCAAGATGAAGAAGTCATGCTACTTACGGGAATATGGAACTACTATTTCTATCTGGCAGAAACCTAATACTACCAAATCGTTCTTCATTCTTGGATAACAACAATTGTTTCAGTGCATTAAATGGATTCTATAATGTATTTATTTCATATAATTCTAGACATGAAGAAGAGACTGGAATGAGTACTTGATCAATAAATTGTTTGGTGTCCTGAGGCAATGTGGGATATGTTGTGCAGGTTTACAGCATTCAGAAAGCAGATTCTCTGGCTTGAGTCTTTAAAAAGATTTTTAAAATGAATTTAACAAAATTATTTTATTTGTTACCTAGGCAGGGTTACCATGGTTAACTAAAGTCTTGGCAAACTTTGTAAGTTAAAATGGCCTTAGTGTGGATCCAAGAGAAGCTGATGAAATATATCTGATCAAGTCATTCCTTACCCCTGGCTCTTATACTTTTGTGTCTTGTGAAACTATCTTCTAACTTCTATGTAATTATCAATCATCTAAATTATATTTCCTCAATTTAATTAAAGAGTTTTCATGAGGAAGAATCCACTCTCCTAGTACCACTTTTGTTATAGTTGTCAGATAGTTTACGCTTATTCCATAATTTCTTTTAGTCTCTTAATTTCTCTTAATTCTTTTAGTCAAGTGGAACAAATATATTTCTTTTTCAATCTTATCTTAAAATATTTGAAAACAATTCCTTTCACCTTTAAACAATCAATTTCTTAAATTAATTTTCGTATAACATGAATACAGTCTCTTTACTTTGATTCAGTAACAGTGAGCTGCTTGCTGTTCATGAACAAGAAATTCCACCTCAAATTGGTGCCTAGAAACTTTTTCCTTCTTCATTTCTGCCTTTTAGTGTCTTTGTATTTAATGCTTTAGTCTTAGCTAATGTCTCAATTTCTTAGGTTTACTTATTCCTAGTGATTTTCCTTGAGGATTATCCCTAATTTACTCCAAAACTAGCTTGTTGTACATAGCTGTTTGCAAGATCATTATCTCTATGAGAACAAGGGCATCTTTGCTATTTTTATTTTTTTTGTATCCTAAACACATAGTTCAGTCCTCAGTAAATAGCAGGTACTTAACAAACACAACTGGACTGACTATCCAGACTGACCTTCATTGGATACCCGACATCAGTTACTAAAATTTGTAGCTTATCTACCATTCTTAGATTTGGCATCCCTAAAGGATGGTGAATACTAGACATTATATTACTCTTAAAAATACTTATAACGATGTTCTAGTCTGTTGCTATGCATGGCTGAGTCATATTAAAGTCAGTCTACTAATCTGTGAGGCTTCCACAAATAAATGTAGTCATATATTTGGCTTCCCCTAAAGATTCCTTCCAAGCTGACATTAAACTATTAAAAATTACTTTTTACATGTGGTCTTTCAAGAAGGACCTCAATCCTCTTAATTTAACCTCTATCTCTCAGCTCTCTTACAATAAAAGTACAAGGCTTTCTTAAATGATTTGATCTAATAAATGTTTTTTGATGATGCTACATTCCAAGGAATAATAATTATGGAAAGAAAAAAATACACAAATAGTTACCTTCTCCTTGAGGGGTACCTGAGTGGGGTGTTTCAGTAGCTGTACCATCTGCAGCAAAGACTTGAGCCTAAGAATGAAAAGAAAGACCTAATACCCCTATCATTACATCAGAGGGAATCTAGCTAATTTTTTAATCACCTCAAATCAATGACGAAAAAACCTAATTTTAATTCTGTATTGAGAATTTTCTTTTTTGTTTACAATACCCAACCTCATTACTCAGAAAGTTTATAAAATACTATCCTTACAAATATTGGAGAGGAAGGTATTACTGCATGGGCATGAGGAAACAAGTTTAAGGATTAAATCTTCTTTTGCTAAATGCTTTATGCTCTACTCCATTAAATGACACTGATGTTTACTTACACTGATGGCGAAACCCGTCTGGGTTTCAAAATCACAGCCTTGTTGAGTTAGTGACCTATACTGCTGATACCCATCATCCCGCATGTCTTGCAGAATCTGACTAACTTCCTGAGTCATCACTCCAGGTTTAGGTTCAGACTTATCTGAAAAAGACAATCCCCCAAACGTAAGGTTTTCATGTCAAGATGTATTGGGGCCACTTTGGAAATGAGCTATATAAATTAAAACTTGTGCCAATGTTTTCCAGTCATTTGGAATGAAGAAAGAAACAGACTGAACCCAAAACTATGAAACACTCTAGTATATACATTAAATTAAATTCTCCCATCTATTTCTCATACAAAGTAGTTGTTAATATTATACTATGAATCAGATGTTTAGCATTGTGCTGTTCTTGAACTGTTAGTTATCTGGCCACAAAAACAGTATTATTATTTCTTCTAAAGACTTCTCACTTTGAAAAGAAATAAAAAAAGCAAACTAAAACCTGGCTAAGAATCTTTTATCCTTCAAGGTGCTAGATTACTTTATGCCACAAACCTTCTTCTGGAGCATGGAAAGAAGCCAAGGCATTAAGCATGTCATATATCACTTCCTTGATGGTGTCAGGAATGATAGGTAGAGGAGAAGGCTTAACTGGGGTTGTCTTCACCAGTTGTACAGCATTTGGCCCTTTGATTCTCAGATTCTCAAATTCATCATCTGATGCTGGGCAAAGCAGAAGAGGAAAACAGATTATACTCCAATGATGATATCTTACATTTAATTCTTCTTCTAAATTCCACTTGGCCCACCCCTCATTCCCAAATGATTTTCTGATAAAATCAGTGCAACCATAAAACACATAAATAAGAAATGAGGGAAGACAAGAAAAAGACCGAAAAATTATAAAATATAGACGCAAAATAATATTTTTCACAATGAGAAACACTGGAGGAAGACTAGTCAGAGAATCCCAGAGGTATAGCAGAAAAAATTTTGCATCTGAGCTCAATGAAACTTGATTAAAATTCTGGCATGGCAAGACCAAGAGGTCCAAAATTCTTCACTATTAAATAAGAAATTGAGTTACATTACCTATATCTACCTATTTCTTCCCTACCTCTGAAGGTGTATAAGTTTTTGACTCCTTTGCCTCCATTAAGACAAATGCCTTAGCTAAATAAATAAAAATTCCTTTAACAATCATATCAATTCAGAGACAAAAGAGAGATTAGAGATTCTTTTTTTGCCATTTTAGACAGGAGGCCTAAAAAATGAAATTATTTGGTAATTACCAAAATGAGATGATGTACTTCTATCTCTTTATTCTAACCATAGTTAAATTAAAAACCTTATTGCCTAAATAGAGTCATTTACTTATTGTTTCTCACAAATGCCACAATCTTCTCTGCTTCACAGATTTACATAATTTTCCCTGACAGAAATAATCTTTGTCAAGTCACCACAGATTTAAAACAATCCCCTAAAAGCTCACTACAAACACCAACCACTTTTTCTTATGTTAGGTTATTTACTTAGTTAACTGATTTCTAATCTTAATTTACCCAACTACAATGTAAATTCCTAGATGATATATATTTTCTTTATTTTTGGGAATGTAAGAGGAGGTACAGCTAGCACTTACACTGTGCTTTAAAGTTTGCAAGTCCTTTATATATGCTATCCCATTTGATCTTCACCACAGTCTTGAGGTGGATGCTGTTATTCCCATTTTACAATTGAGGAAATTGAGACAATCAAGGGTTAAATGACTTGCTCAGGATCATACTACTACTACTACTACTACTACTACTACTACTACTACTAAACACCTGAAGCTTAGAACTCAGATCTTCCCAATTCCAAACTTAGCATTCTATCCCTAGTTGCCTACTAAACTGAGTTAACTGACAAAAATAAAGACCCCAAGCTGTACCTGAGGAAACCAATACATCTGTAAAACAATGAAAGAACTGTCAGTGGTAGACAGTTCTAGAAACTCACTAGTCCCAGAACCTCGTGGAGCAGGAAGGGCAATACGAATGCATCCATTTGCAACTTCAGTAAAGATATGTGGATTACGGCATGCAGCAGGTCCAAGAACACGAAGGATGTAGTTGATCTCGCGAGACCCAAGGCTACCAGACACAACCCCAGAGGTAGTGCTACCTGTTCCACCTGTAGCAGCAGATCTTACAACCTGAAAAAAATTGAGTAAAGATAAAATACATTCTCAAAAGATCTACCTTGAAAAAACTTTATTTTCCCATTTAAGTAGCAAAATGACCATGAGAAAAGTAAACATATGGAATATAAAAATATTTGATAATTTTCACAACCTTCAAAGAAGCCCATAGATATCATGTGAAATACCAGGCTGAACAAATCAAAAATTATAATTAAGGTTTCCAGGAGACCATCAACATCCTTGGATATGTAAACAGTAAAGAGTAAAGAGCTATTAAGAAGCCTCTTGGTGAGGGTAAAAGAACAGGGGGTAGAAGCTGAGTTGAAGTTTAATACAAAAACATATAAATAATAAAAAATAATATAAAAATTCCAAAATACCAAGATTATGATAACTGGTGTATCACTTCCCGACAAAGGGGAAGTAGAAGCAACGCAAGCTATATTTTTATATTCTTCAGCACAGAGCTCACTGCAGATCAACTACAGTTACAAAAATTAAAAGATGCTTGCTACTTGGAAGAAAAGCTATGGTAAATCTTTACAACACATTGAAAAATTAGAGATCACATTGCTGACCAAGGTCATGGTATTTTCAGTAGCAATGTATGTGTGAGAGAAGGACTATAAGGAAAGCTGAACACGATACAAATGATGCTTTCAAATAGTGGAGATTTTTGAGAGACCTCTAGAACAAATCAATACAGAAAGAAATTAATTAAGGCCATTCACTGGAAAGTCAAATACTGAAGCTTGAAGCTTAAATACTCTGGCTACTTAATGAGAAGACAGCACTTGTTGGAAAAGACCTTGAGGATGCAAAAGAATGAATGCAAAAGGAAAAGGGGATGGCAGAAGACAATTTGATGAGATAGTGTCATAGAAAAAATGAACATGATATGATGCTGAATAGACTTCAAGAGAGAAGAAGTGGAGTGTAGGCTATAAGGGACTGGTATGCTGGGGCCACAGGGCAAGAAGAGCCAGACACAACGAACAAACATTCTTGTGTAAATAGACAGGTAATACAGACGTAGAATATTGGTTCAATGTCCCCTAAAGTAACCCAAAATGCTATCATTTTGACCCTTCCCAACCTTACTCCCAACGTGTACTGTTCAATCTACTGTACTCTAGTCCTTTGGTATCCCATCTCCTGACTCCAGAC
Source organism: Pseudochirops corinnae (assembly GCA_028646515.1). Lineage (NCBI taxonomy): Eukaryota > Metazoa > Chordata > Mammalia > Diprotodontia > Pseudocheiridae > Pseudochirops > Pseudochirops corinnae. Next base: position 7,892 of record JAQQSV010003331.1, on the reverse strand, counting down.
ATTTTATCCAGCTGTTTCCTCATGTTTGGAACATAGCTCTCCCTCCTCTACCCCACCTTCCTGGCGTTATTTAGGCCACAACTAAAAGTCAACATCCTATAGGAAACCTCTCCTAACATTCTTAATTCTAGTGCCTTCCCACTGTTAACTGTTTCTTATTTATCCTACATGTAGCTTGCTTTGTACATATTTGTTTGCATATCATCTTCTATAGCAAATTCTTTGAAGGCAGGGACTACCTTTTGTATCTCCTTGTATTCCCAGTGCAGTATTTAATATATGCTTAATGTTTACTGAATTGAAATAGTTCATTTTAGTGTTGGACTAGATATGACTCTGATTTTAACACTCATTCTACTTTCTGTTGTTTTCTAGAATAAATACATTTTGTTCTCCAAATTATCTATGTTGGTATTGATAACTAGATATTTAGTGGGTAACAGCAGTTATATATTTATTCAAGAGAATGTCCAAAATAGCGACAAACTATAACTCTATGGGGAATTCTAAGAAATAGTTGAGAATATTACAACACTTTGGTGTTACATACTTTTTCCATGGTATGATGAAGAGTACAAGGTTCCTCAATGATGTGCCTCAATAGAAGTGTTACCAGGGGTGTGAATCCATTGAAACCTGAGCTCTGGGTCAAGTTTAAAATCATCCTAGTACTCTTCAGTTCTGCAAACATCATAGCATATTTGTGGTTTCGAGTGAGCCTCAGGCAGAGACGCAATGTGGCATGAAGTGTGTCTGGGTCCACAGGGACACCAAGCATGCTCACACAAGCTCGGATCAAGATGGTCACCATTTCTTCTGTAAGGCCTGGGATCACGATATCTCCTGACTTGGTATCCTCATCAGTCATCTCCTTCTCAAGGTAAGTACCTTCTGGAACCAAGGACAGTTCTGGAAAAGGGAGGAACAGGGATGTTTGGGACAATGCTCTTTTGCTTCTGAGTTAACACCATGGGTGGTCTGAAAGCTCTCCCTAGAAAAAGTCTTTACCTTTACTGGGGACAAATGAATAAATAGACCAGATGACTTAACTGAGTTAGTGTCCACAAAGTTACCTAGCAGTCTGCTGAAGACTAAATTATTAAGAAGCTAGGTGGCACAGTGAATAAATTACTGGCCCTGGACTCAGGAGGACCTGAGTTCAAATACAGCCTCAGACACTTCTCAGTTACTATATGCCTATAATGATACCTATATGCCCTTGGGCAAGTCACTCCACTCCAAATGCCTTGCCTTCCCTGCTCAAAAAAAAAAAAGCAAATATTTCCACAGCAAACTACTAGAGCATCAGTGTTATCAACACTACCCTCTAGAAGACTAAGTGAAAGTAGAGAGATCAGAGAGGAAGAAGCAAAGCAAGACTTTGAGTCAAATACCATTGAGTTTTTCTTCCTTTGGCTTGATATGTATTTCTCTTCCTTCTTCCATAGTATTATCCAGTTCTTGCCCATGTGTGTTTCTTGAGCTTTTATTTGGCCGAGGAACTCTTAATAGTGTTAACATTACAGGGCGCCGGTTTCCAGTTTCTTCATTTACCTGGAAATTCAGACACAAATGACACAATGAACAAACTATTCTTTTCCTCTAAATGGAAATGCTAATAAATTAGGTAATCTATTAGTCTGTACAATTAAAAAAACAAAGTCTCCTTAACAAAAACCAAATAAAGTAGGCGAGAGAATTTGATGAAGACATTGGAATAGGAGTCAAAAGACTTGAGCGTTATTCCTCCTTTGCTGAATGACTCCCTCCTAGAACTGTTGAGAGAATTAAGAAAGGAGTAGAAGCCATAAGATAATACAAATATTGTATACTCTGAAGGTATTATAAGGAAAGTTTGATCAGGAAAAAGTGAGAACAAAACCCTTAAAATATGAGCACATGGTTCCAGACTAATAACATATACATTCCTTACCCTGTTCACATTACCTCCTTGTCTATTAGAATGTTCAGAAGCCGAATAAATAACCTCTTAAATAACCAATAAAGAACAGAACTAAAAATAATCTCACAAACTTGGCACTATGCAACTTTTGTATAAAAATAAAGCCCATCAATTTATGAAAAAAATTTGGCTAAAAACAAGTGAAATCAAGTATCTTAATATAACTATTGCTCTATAAAATATAAGTATTTCACATATATCTTATTTAATCCATCTGTATTGTCTTAAAAACCTCAATAGAATTTTCATACCTGTACCATTGTAGTGAACTGTACTGTGTATCTCCGCCTGCCTGCTGTGAATCGTACACTTGTCTCCCCGGCTTTCCAGGCTGTATCTATTGTGCTGTTGTTGCTTGCACTATAGCTACACCAACGTCCAGATCGATCATCAAACCAACACCAGTTGTTGTTAGCTTGTAGATACTACACATAAAAATGCAATTAGTGAACCTCTTCTCATCCTACTCTTTACCATCCTCTTCTAGATGAAATCATAGACCAACATTCAGTACAATTTTCTCTGTATTCCTTCTGAAGATATATTCTTTAGTTATCTGCTACCATTATTATTCTGTTTGTCTATTCCCTGTCTGTCCCTATGAATAATTTAGTAACCCTATGAAAAAAGATTATTTCTTATGATCTCTCCTACTCAAGTTCCTCAAGAATATATCCTTTACTATACTGGACCTCACACCAAATTGCTCTACTGGGCCACCTGGAATTGTGTTCTACAGTGAAATGACTTACTCCTAGGATCCTGAACTGCTTTTCAAGTCCAAACAATTAAAATTTTCCATTCAATCAAAATTACGGCAGTTGTGGTATATGAACTAGCTTATCATTTTTCTTCTTCTTTTTTTTTAGAGGGGGGAAGACAGAGCATTTGAGGTTAGGGGACTTGCCCAAGGTCACATGGCTAGTTTTGTGTTTAGTGTCTGGGGCTGCATTTGAACTCAAGTCCTCCTGACTCTAGGTCCGGGGCTCTATTCACCACCTAGCTGCTTCTTCTTTTCTTCAAAAGTTCATTCCTTGTGGTGGTCAGCATACATTTTCTATCCCTTAAAACTGAGGCTCTACTTCCCACCTCTGAGCACATACCTGTTTCAATTTCTCTATGCTGAATAACTTCTATTTCATCACCTTACTCTTTTAAAATTTATTCTCTTGGTTTCCTTCCTATTTGTTTGAATGCTCCTTTGTTGTTTCATGATCCAAAAGTACATTTCCCTATAGTTCTGCTGCATGTTCTTCTCTTCTCCCTTTATATAAAGCATGCTTTACTAGGAGTCAGTGAACTTTAATATTTTGATTACTGTATTTCAATGTAATTGGTTTTTTTTCTAAGCTTATGCATTTTATCTTTTGCATTTCACACTTTATTTTGGCTTCACCATGTCAAGAATAAAAATGTTATGAATTTTTACTCAACATCAGTTTTTACCATACGTCTTCCTAAGTCTTCCACTATTCCAAGTTCACTATTTTTGTCCAGTGCCCATCATACCTTCCAACCACTAAAGTTTTTATTTTTGCATTTTTTTTTTTACTATACGCTTTCTGTTTTTATCTGATTAGCTGCTGAATCTTACTGTTTCCATCTGCACAATATGTCTAATAGTGGACATTTTTTCTCTGCTGATATAGCTACTGCCTTTACACTTCCATCACATCGTGCCTGGATTATTGCAATAATTTCCTAATCAGTCTCTGCCAAAATAACTTTTCTCAAAAAAAAGATGTGATACATCAGTCAACCACTTCCTATGAATATCTATGATGCAGAGTAAGACAAATCCACTATTTCTCTTTAAAGTTTGGTCTGAACCTCCATATCCCAATTCACTGATCATTATTCTTACCTCTTCACTTGAAAATGTACCTAAAATAGTCTTCTCTCTAGAAGGAACTTTCTCCTTATCTTCGAGTCATAAATTCACTCTTTTTCTTTAAGATGCATCAGAGATACCATCTTCTGAGTAAAATCTTTCCTGATCACCTGAACTGTACTTTGTATTTGATGATGCACACAAATGTTTTACATTATATTGGTTGGTTATTGTCCTTCATTCTCCTTCATTTTTATTTTTTGTATGTTAGTAAGATGTCCAGCATAGAGATAATAGATAAATATTTATTGGTCAACTGTTTCTTTAGAGGCAGTCATCATTTGCTTATGACAAAGGCTCACTGTGAAACCATGAGAAATCCAGTTCACCCCTAAATTTTCAACTGATCACAAGTAAACAAAGAAGAATGATTTTGACACATTTCCCTGAAGAAATGTGTATTCTTTCCTTCTACCTTTCTACCCTCTCTGGTTCTTTCCCTTCATCTCTGAACTTGAATGGGGTTCTTCAACTTCTATGTGAGTCTTGTCTCTTACCTTATTTATCTGTGTTCTCCTCTTGGAGGAAATAGATGTTTTTTCATAGAAGTCTATCAGAAGAAGTACTGGAGTGATCCACCTGAAAAAGAGAGAACAACTGCTCGAATGGTGGGAAAGCACAAAGGCTGGTGAAATAAAATGACTCTGGGAAACAAATATCAGATCCTTGACTTATGAGAATCATAAGATCCTAAGGAGAACTGGGAAAAACCAAATATGCTAGGAGATAGAACTTGAAGGAACTGAAGAACACCTAGTCTAAAGCCTTCTTTGTAAAGCTAAGCAAACTTACAAAATGAGGCAAGATAAAGACAAAAACGTCTAGTTACAAGTGTTCAGAGACGAAGCACTGAAAGTTGTGACTCACTTTGGGGTGTGGACTTCTTTTTGCTCCTTGGCTGCCTGTAGGCAAGGCTGTACTACTTCCAGTAGCTCGATTAAGATGCTGAGGATCCCACTGGATTCAACCACTCGAGCACACGGCAGTTTCAGTTCCTGAATCAGAAAAGGCCCAGGTGAGTCAAAGAAGAATTAGGAAGGGGGATGAGAGAGAGTACATGTGAGAACTATGAGTGAAGTTTTTAAAAAAAACTCGTCTAGTTAGTATTTCAAAGGTTAATCTTCTGTCAGATAATGCTAGACAAAAGGCTGTGGTTTACTAAAATGCTGAAATTACTTACATAGGTCCTGTGTGTACTCTGGGACAGGAGTTCTTCTTTCCACTCTGACAGAAGGAAGATTCAATCTTACGCTGTTTTTCTAATCCTGAACTTTACAGGTACTGAAATTTGTCCAAGTCTTGAACCTTACCTCAAAGAGTAAAGTAAGCAGTAAAATCCTGGTAGCCAAATTTGAAGCTTGTGGAAGGGTGGCCATCTGGCTGATCCACTCAGACACAGTTTTTGTATCACTAGTTGTCAAAGGAAGAGCAGCTTTAATCAAAACATCAGCTGCTTCCCACACCTATATTAAGGAGGAAGGAGAGGAATCTGGTAACCAGATTTCAGTTATAAGGCTTTTACAGAGTTACTAATCATTTAGTTATTCAAGCCTACATGAGGACTTCCTGTAGCACTTCTATTACTAGGATGTAGAACAGGTGACCATTATAGTGCTGTTTCTCAATCACAGGGTCACTAGGGTGGCACAGCAGATAAAGCGCTGGGTCTAGAGACAGGAAGACTCATTTAAATGAATCCAAATTTGCCTTCATACATTTATCAGCTATGTTCTCCCGAACAAGTCACTTAACCCCACTTACCTCAGTTTCATCTGTAAAGAAATGACTTAGAGAAGAAAATGACAAACCACTACAGTATGTTTGCTAAGAATATCCCAAATATGGTCATAAAGTATCAGATACAACTGAAATAAATGAATGACAAATTAAGTCATAATGAATGGGGAAAAAATCAAAATTGGAATTCTGAGAGCCAAGATGGCTTAATGACCAGGAACAGTCAAACTAGCAGAAAAACAGGGTGCAGCAATCTTTTAGCTTGTGAGGTGAGGGGGCTAAATCAATGGGAAAAGTCCCTCTTGCTGTGAATGTGTGTGCTGAAGGAGACCAATGCAGGATTAGAAGACCAGTGGGAAATTCTGAGCCTAAGGGTGATGAGTGGATAAATGCCAAAATAAGGATCCTCTTAGACTTTTGCAAAAGCAGGGGAGAGAACCACAACTTGTACTGGCAGTAAGTCTATCTGCGCTCCAGTGCAGCCCATCTAGCAGCCAGACCACTGCCACCCCCTGACCTTGTAAGCTTCATCCTCAGTACATACCAGTTAGTAATCAGACCACTAGCCCCCAGCACAAAAAGCATGGGACAAAGCCCTCTGTGCCCCAGAAGTAGAGATTCACTTTAAAAGTCATGAGAAAGGCAAATGCCATAAGAAAAAGCAACACAAGAAAACAAAGTCCATAGATTCTTATTACAGAGACAAGAAATCTCAAAACAGAAATTCAGAAGATAGTATTGTTAATATACCCACATCTGGAACCTTAAAGGAGAACATTAACCAGCCTCAACTCCAAAATGACTTCCTGGAAAAGTTCAAAAATAATTTTAAAAGTCAAATAAGAAGACAAATTGAACAAGTCCTTAAAAAATACAAGTAAAAAAATGGAAAAAAAGTACGCTGAAAAAACCAACTTCTTAAAAAAATACAATGGGCCAAATGAAAAAAAAAAGGTATAAAATCTAACTGAAGAATATAATTTGTTAAAAATTAGAATTGGGTAAGTGAAAGCTAATGACTCTGTAAGACATCAAGAATCAGTCAAAGAAAAGAATGAAAAAAATAGAAGAAAACGTAAAATACCTTAAAAAACAATTGACCTGGAAAATAGATCCAGGAGAGATAATTTAAAAATTGTTGGTCTACCTGGAAGCCATGATCAAATAAAGAACCTGGATGGCTACTTCCAAGAAATAATTAAGGAAAACTATCTCAAGATAGTAGAACCAGAAAATAAAATAGTCACCAAAAGAATCCACAGATGACCTTCTGAAAGACACCCCAAACTGAACATGCCAAACAATACTGGAGCCAAATTCAATAATTATCAAGTCAAGGAGAAAATAATGGAAGTAGCTGAAAAGAAACAATCCAAGAATCATGGAACCACAGTCAGGACCTTGCAGCTTCTACATTAAAGGATGAAGGTCTGGAATATGATATTCTGTAAGGCAAAGGATCACAACCAAGAATCCACTACCCAGGGAAACTGAGCATAATCTTTCAGAAGAGGAGATGGACATTCATGAAATAGGGGACTTCTAAACCTTCCTGATGAAAAGACCAGAATTTAATGGAAAATCTGATCTTTAAGCAAAAAACTCAAGAAAGACATAAAAAGAAAAAAAACAACATGTTATTAAATAAAGGCAGACTGTTAAGACCCCTACATGGGATGATGATACTTGTAATTCTTGACAACTTTATCTTTATTATGACATTTAGAAGTCCTATACATGGAGGGCTAAGTATAAGCTGACTCTGATACAATGAAAATAAAACCCAACTAAATGATGAAATGGGATTGCAATGGAGAACAGCAAAGGAGGCAGCAAAAAAAGGTAAATCATATCACACGAAGATGCACAAAAACATATGATAGTAGAATGAAAGAAGGGAGGGAGATGAGCATTGTTTGAACCAAATTCTCATTGGATTTGGCTCATGAAAGGAATAACATACCCAGGTAGAAAAAAAAATCTAACATGCACTATATGCAGTAGGATGGGAAAGAAAACAAAGAGGGTTGATAGAAGGGAAGGAAGATTGAGGGAAACAGTGGCAAAAAAAAAGGGATGAGAGAAAGAAACCTACCACCCTCCCAAACTGCTGCCCATCCCTTTGTGTTGTTCTGATTGTTACCAATTTTTCCTTTTTTACAAACCCTAAATTGGGCTTTCTGCAACTTGTTTCTTGTTCTGTCTTTTCTCTTTATTTTTAGATCTGTGAAAGTTGTGTTCATATGGGCAACCCACCCTACTTTTCTCCAATTATATCTTTGCACAGTGTTCATTCTATTG
>JAQQSV010003330.1:0-15955 GCA_028646515.1 Pseudochirops corinnae | reverse complement strand
ATGATATATCATTTTCTGATGTTGTATAAGTAGTATAAAATGTTTAGTGATACTCAAAACACTGTCTTTATGATTGGAATCCATTAGTGTTTGCTCTAAAGTCTCCTGAGCTATTAAAGATTAATGAGCTTCTAATATTGGACTTAACAAGCGATAAAGAATTTTGAACTTTGAGTGAAGTATTTTAAAAATATTTTTGTTACTTCCTTTCCACCCTTTCTAGACAAATGCTCTTGAAAAAATAGCAACTGCTCAGTAAACAGTTTAATTTGTTAGTGTGAACAGGTGATTTTCCCTAAATACATTAGAAATTTATGCCCAGCTAGAAGCTGTAGATTATCCAATTCTAAGATATGTCCATAACTTTACACCACAACTGTAACCGTAGTAAGATGCTGAATGTGATTTGGCATAGCCATTTTAAAATAGGAGAGTGAGTACTATTTTGAAGCTAGTAGATTAACTGCTTGGCTACCATTAAGTCTACACTAGATGTTGACAGAATGAAAATGTGGTTGCCTAGATAAGGAGAAAAACATGTAACTGAGCTACTGTAATTGTTCTATTAACATAAACTTCAAACTCAGCAAAAGATCGATATATGCTTAGCCTGTTCAGGGAATGGTCTCCAGAGGTGGCGAACCTGTGTCCTCAAGGCCCCACCCTGGTAGTCACTGCTTCATTTATTTATGTATGCTTCTTTACTCCAAAGTTAACAGTCTAATGCAATAACCGGTCATTTATTAATAACAAGACTCCTAGGTCCAAATACTGTCTATTAAATAGCCATTTGTGATATAATTGACTTAATACTATTTGAAGATATTTTTCTGAAATAAATTATGGGAACAAACATTGCTGTTTTTAAAATGTTGCTTGCTAAATAATGCATTAGTATTGAAATAAGAAAACTTGGGAAAGATTTTTGTTAAGATTTAACACCATACTTTTAATGATTTGATTAAAGTCATTATTGACAAGAAATTAATCACTATTTTAAAATGTAACAACTTTGTCTTCGTTAGTTGATATAATTGTCTCCCTACCAAAGACATCATGGTGTAGTAGGTAGAGTTTGGGACTTGTGATGAGGAAGAATTGGATTCAGATTCTACTTAGGATATTCACTAGCTATGTAATACTAGTCAAGTAATTTAAAATCTCTTAAGACTCAGTTCTCTCATCTATTAAACAGGGGTCAGGGACTTAATATAAGCACCTTTATCACAGGGTTGTTATGAGGTTCAAATGAGGTATATAAAATGCTTTGGAAACCTTAAATCATGTAAGTTTGAGTTAGGCTGTTGGATATAAATTTCTTGCATGTGTATAATTAGTGAACTAAGTGACCAAATTTCATTATTTAGAAATCATTACTTGATGTGATGTGTTGCAATTTCATTTAGGATATTTGCATTCTTGTTCTCTGCCATTCAGGTATTTGAGCCATCTCCTTAAAATGAATATTGTATTAATTTAGTACTTCAATATAAATTTGTATGTAATCAAAATTGAGGGGAGGAGTGCTTTATTCAAACCTGACTCATTTGGAAGATAAACAAATTCAAGGAACTTCTTAAATGTTGGTTATTACTGTAGCTTTTAATAATTTTGACATATTTTAATGATTTATGCTAATTTACTCAGATATTCTATTTCCATCTCAAGAGCCCACTTTTTTTTTTTGAAGGGGGAAGACAAGGGCAAATGGAGGTTAAGTGTCTTGCCTAAGGTCACATGACTAGTAAGTGTTGAGTGTGTGAAGCTGGATTTGAATTCAGGTCCTTCGAACACCGGGGCTGGTGTCCTTTTCACTGTGTCACCTTAGCTGCCCCAATAGCCCACTTTTAAATTAAGGTTTTGCATAAGCAAGTATTAACGATGGCATACAGTCAAAATAAATAAGCAGACATCTTGTGAAAGATCAAGAGGATTCATGGCATTGTTGATTCTTGTTTCCTAGGTAAGGCAGGCCACCAATCAAATTGTGATGAATTGTGCTGATATTGACATTATTACAGCTTCCTATGCACCAGAAGGAGATGAAGGTAAGAACCATTTTCTGCTTTGTCTTGTTAAACAAAGGTAATGCTATAAAATGTTTGTTGTTTTAGAAAGTAAATGACTTTGAATAATATTAGAATATTATAATGTGGAATGTTAGACATTTTAATGCCATGCTGTGATCTGAGAATAATAAATACAATATAGGATGATGGAAACAAAACTGTTCTAAACCTGCTTCTTACATTGAATTCTTTTGTGGCCTTATGTAAATCACTGAACTTGGATTTCAATTTTCACAAATGCAAAATGGAAACTGCTGTAATACCAGGCCTATTGAGCTTTATAAGTCCTGAAGAGCTTTGAACATAAAATATACAATATAGGAATTAGCATTACTTGGTTCTAGTTCATATGTAGTTTTCATAGTTTTACTCTTGAACCGTTGCTTTAAACTAATATTTTGGATCTTACTTAACAAAGGAGCAAAGGAAGTTTGCCTAGTGATATGGAAATGGTTGAAAGGTACTTTAAATAGAGGGGGCTATTTAAAGGAAGTGTAATCCATTGAGTATGAAACCTATATATTGGCATACTTTAAATGATTAAAAGAGGTTTAAATCATGTAATTAGGAAATTAATTGTATTAACAAATTAGTTGAGGGCTGAAATCTTAATCCTATGCAAACTGCATGTAAAAATCATGATTGGCATAAACTTACAGAATTACATTGACAATTCCAGAAAAATTACTTTTAACTTCTAATTTAGGATTATATATTTAGAACTGGAAGAAACCTGGTAGGTCAGGCCTCTTATTTTACAAATGAGACAAACCAGACTTTTTAAGTGACTTGCTCAAGGTCACATAAGTAGAAAGTAGGAAAGGAAGGATCCTCACCCAGATCCTGTGAATCTAAAGCTGAAGCTTTAACTTACTGCCTCCCATGGCATTCCATCTTACAGTTATCAATATCTTTGCTACCTTCTGAGAAGAGACTAGTAAAATTGGATATAACATAAGAATTAGAGATAGGAGTTTTTAACTGAGTATTTGGAGTAATATTTTTTGTTCTCTTACATCTCAGCCTGCTCAAAGAATGTTTAAGTACAAATTGAGACCCATGGGGATCTATTTGATGATTATTTTAAAAATTCTTTGGCCCATAGGAAAGAAGCAAATGTAAATGGCAGATGTTCATATTAACACCACGAAGCACTTGTATTAAATTTGATTATGAATGGGATCAAACTGCTGTGGTTTTAGGTTTAGAGTAAGCAGATCCTTTAAATGGATTTGAATAACTTCCAGCTTTGTTTGGAATGGCTTGTTAAATCAAAGAGTGATTATCTAATTTTTCTAACTGTGAAGAAAAATGGAAACATCTAGCCAGCCATACCAAGTCAAGCTTTCTTCTTTGCTTTGGACTGAAAGTACACTTGAATTAATTGGAGGGATGCCAAAGAAATTTTAAGTGGTTCCCAATTTTAGGTAGATGCGGAGGAAAAGTAAAACAGTACCATATACTCCTGACTGGCATGGTGTTTTTAGCTTGCGTTTGCTTTTTATCTAGTCTACTGTTCTTTGAAAATTGTTCTGAAAAGGTCCAGCAAGAAGTCAGAGGGCTCTAAGTTTTGAATGTGCCCAACGTGATAATGATCTCTAGTCCAAGGAAGCAGTGGGGGGGGGGGGGGGGGTGTTAAGGAGGTGGGGAGAGAAATGAAAACTTGTAAGGAAGTAAAGAAGGCTGTGAGAAAAATACAAGGCATTAATGTTCTTAGGAAATTTCAAGTTCCCTTTTCTTCCAAACTAGGCAAAGGTTTATTTCCTGGCCCCAGTCCTCTATAATCACTAATAATCAATGCTTTAAAGGGGGAGGGGACCCCCAAACTAGATCTTAGGGCCTGTGAGAATTCATTCAATTCAAGCTTTGAAATACTGGACAGTAGCAGGTTACACTAGCTTCTTATTTTAAGGTATGTGTGGAGAAATTTGAATAATTCAGAATGATTTTTTACTTTATTTACAATGTTATTAACACTATTATTTTGTAGCTACACACAAAATGTGTACCTTGCTATTTTCTTAGTAATAATCTGTTTCCAGGTATCTCTGTATACCTGTCCTTGAATAGTGGTAGTCATGATCATTTGATGTTTCTCTAAAAACTGGTAGTAGAACTTGTTAAATTTGATTCTCAAGATTCTAATGCTAGATCCCAAGTACCAGATATTAATGAAATATGAAAATTGTGTAGGAAATGGGAGAAACAATGATCTCGTACCATCTAAAATAGCTTCTCACAACAAATTTTAACTTCTCAGAAAAGCTAATTTATTTACTGTAGGAAGGACTCACTTTTGGTGCATTAAGACAAAAATGAAAATTTGAAGGCATAAAACCATTATTATATATTTAACTTTCATTATGTTTCATTAATGGAAAAAAGACTCTTGTGCAGTAAATGCTGTAGTAATCCAGGAAGATCTCTTGGCCTGTTTGTCTTCAAACTAAGATACTTGTCCTTAAATAGAAATAGTTTATTTTAAAAAGCTATTTGAGATCTTACTTTGTAATATTTAAAAATAACAAATCAGTAAGAAAAACGGCTGAAAACTGTTTTTTTACTGTTCTGCACTTCAAGGGTTGGTGAAATCACTAGCACTTAAACCAGTGCAAGGAATGCACCTCCCTACACAGTGCAGGGATTAGTATTGTCATCAGCTCCCGCAAGAGAAATACGAAACTCTTGAGTGCCTGAACTCAGGTCCTGACAGGTAAAGAGCCTTTTAATTTATCCTTAATAGATGGCTTGGACATAATCTAGAAAATAATTGCCTCAGTCTGTACTATTTTCCTTCTGTTTACATTATGAGAATTTTGTTTGTAAAATTATTTGTATAAGAACATTTTTATACAGAGTTTCAATACATAGATTTCATATTCAGTGAAGTCACATGGAAAATGTGTTTTAACAGATTTATTTTTGAAAGTGTGTGTATGAGAGAGAGAAAGGAGGGAGGGACTAAGAGAGAGAAAATGTGAAAGTTTGGAATACTGCCAAATAGGCAGGGATTTCAAAATGAAACTTAAATTTGCCCCAGAAAATGCTTGACCCATCTTCAATAAATCAGATTTTTTGAGTTGCAAATAGACAAAACTCTGTTATTTGGCTTTACTGATAGCATTATGGAGATACGTGATGCCTTGTAAGAACATGTATATGTGGCTAGAATAGTATAGTAGTATAAAATTGACAGATATGAACAGTTAGTTTTTAGCTTGAAAACAAGATACTGGCAAAAAATAACCTTAAGAGAATGGGAATTTTGTAAGACACTTTGGAAAACTACCTAAAAAGTGGAAGTAATCCAAGGGTAGTTCCAATTCTGAGCCTAGTTTTGCCAACGAATTTCAGTGATGGGCAAGGCTTGTGGCTAATTCTGTAAATATCCATTGGTATGGAATTAAACTAAGGCATTTTCATAGCTGTATGATAATAATAGAAAGCTAAATTGAAAATCTTTAATAGAAGCAACATAAATAGTGTAAAGGATATCAAAATGAAGATCCTTGTCATTGGCAAGACTCATGAACACTATAACTATGGTATAGTTCTTCCAAAGTCTAGCATAAACTATTTTTTGGTAGCTTTTGCTTGCTAGTCCTATAACAAAATGTACCCTTATTCATTTTATTTTTTATTCAGGATTCCTAAAAAGTGTACAGTTGCAGGAAATGGTACACATAGCCTAAAGTCCATTTTATGTTGCATTATTCTGAATTGGAGGGTTAACTGGGCAAAAACCACTGAATGTGCGTGACTCAATTGAGGGAGCCAAGTATTTTTCTAATTTTCAAATAATTTTCAGAGGATCCAGTTTTATAAGTTCAACATATCCAGTCATTTTTTAAAATTAGGTTGCATTTTAAATTAAATGTTTTAACACTGAACATCAATGTAGCCAACTTAACTTTCTTAGTAACTATGTACACCAGTGAGGAAACATTCATTTAAGCGCCCACTCTGTGTCAGGCACTGGGGTAGGATTTGGGAGTACAGGGATGCTATGTAAAAATAGCTTTAAATGCCAAAGAGTATTTTTGCATTTTATCCTAGAGGCTTGAATTTAAATATTTAGTCCCAGTTTAGTGGACAATTCATTCAGAAAACTAATTAAGTCTTTGCCCTTAGGGAACTTACAATCCTTAGATAAATGTAAATGTATGCACAAAAGTTTGTTCAAAAACATGCAAAATAAATTATAAAGCAAATTTTTTTTTTGTGGGGGTAGTGGATGACACTAGAAGCTAGGGGTATTTGAATTGAGCTTTAAAGGAAAGTAGGCAATTTATATTTAAATTAGTTTCAAAGTATAGGATATTGTTATTTTTCAGTCATTCCCTCAAATTTCATAAAGATTCTAGATTTGTCCATTCACTCATTGACCTTTCCTCTTCTCTAGTCATTCTAAATATATGTTCTATTTTTCTGGTTCTTCTGTGCTTTACTGCATATGAGAAATGGCATACTAAGCTGATCCTGAAACCAAGAAGATCTGAGTTCCACCCTCATCTGATATAGTTTATTAAGTATATACCTCTGGCAGACCAGTGTTAGATGCTCAGGATACCAGAAAAAAAATTTTTAAGGCAACACATGAATCTTTGCCCTCAGAAGTAATTAGATACTTCTTAAAAACTCAGAAATGTAAATATAGTTACATCCAGAGTTTTATATTTGATTATATCCTATCTTCTTTGTTTTGAAGATGAACATGATAATGAATATCAAGAAATGTCTTTCTTTTTTTAAAAATCTAAAGTGTTAGGTGATTTAATTATATCTGAAGCAGGGTGGGATGACCTAGTCCTGGCATTTGTTCAAGCTGTGAATAATCTTTAAAAAATTTTGGTTTCAAGTGAAAAATGCCTTACCCTGCTATTCAGGGATCTATAGTCTATTGCCTTTTGGGGGAGAGAGGGGGAAAGGCAGGGCAATTGGGGTTAAGTGACTTGCCCAAGGTCACACAGCTAGTAAGTGTTAAGTGTCTGAGTTCGGATTTGAACTCAGGTCCTCCTGATTCCAGGGCCAGTGCTCTATTCACTGTGTCACCTAGCCACCCCTCTATTGCCTTTTAAATTTTATCTTCTATTGCTTCATAAAGTTTGTTAGTCAGATTGGAGGTATTTCATCTCCCTGTTATCATCCTCCCCTTTGTTGTTTCTGCGCCTTTGTGCTTTTCCCCATGACTAGAATGTATATCCTTATCCCTTATTGAAGTTACCTTCTTCAGAGCCCATCTCAGGTCTACATGAAAGATTGTCTGTTGGCTCTGGGTCAGATATAAAATTGATAACATTATCATAGCTCTCCTCCCACTATCTTCTATCATGATTGTTTGTACATGGAGAGGGCAAGGTATGTGTGGTATATGTATATTTTTTTTACCTCTACTTCCTTATACTTAATCACTAATTATTTAGCACTGTACTACAATATTTATATTATAAGCACTATACTAAATATTTAAATTTAATCTTTCAGGAGAAAAACACAAAACTTCTCTTTGGCATTTAAAACCTTTTACAGTCTCACTGGCCTACCTGGGCCAGGGTTATTTATTATACATTATGCTCCTTTGTGTACTCTCCTCTCCAGCTAAAGTGATCTGCTTGCCTCTTACATAAGATTCCATCACCTCCCTCCATTTCTTTACACAAATTGTTCCCCACAGCTGGAATGCACACACTATGTCCTCACATATGACTGTGAGAGCTTCCTATAAAACTCAGACCAAGTGCTGTCTTCTCCATGACACTGATACCCCAGTTATGGTGTTTTTCCTTTGCATCCAAATAATTTTGGATTTATGTTGTGGAAAATGTATATTTACTTTGGTGTTTACAAATTGTTTCCATCAATAGAATGTAAACTCTTTGAGAGCAGTGCCTGGTACACAGGCACTTATCTAAACTCGTCGATTGAACTATAATGTGAAACCAAATAGACAGTTACTTGGCTCAGTCCTACTATTGTTCTGTTGACAGTGGATCAGAACAAAGTCATGAATAGGAAAAAGGAGGATGACGGTTGGCACATTTCATATAACCCTAGTTAAATAGATGACTGCCCTTGAACCAGATATTAATAATAAATGACCCAGTCAATGTTGTGATAATCTGAGGGTTATATTAAAGTTTAGTTCTGAGAACACTTTAAAAAGCAACTAAAGTGATTTAAAAACACAAATATATATAACACAATATGGTAACTGTTAGCCATTCATTATTTAGAAACTATTCCAATGACGGACACATTTATTTTGTAGAATCTTGTAGAATATCTTGTGCCCTGTGTACAGTTTGTGGAATTGATTCTGTATTACTTTTAGAAGAACCTATAAATTGGAATCATTAATGAATATACCGTACTCATCTGGCTATTGTACTTCATAAGTACTTAATGGGTTTTGTGGCAAATATAATAGGAATGTTACTTTCCTCCAAATAACAAATAACAAATGTTATTTGGAGGAAAAGATCAAATGAGAGCATTTCAAATAGTGACATTGTTGCAGTTATATACATTTCTCCTTACAATTACTTAGACCAGATTTATATTAATATGTTAACAAGTGGTTCATACATATAGATATTGCCAAACTTACCAGTATTAATAGAGTGGCAAAATTGTGCCTTCATCATGAGGCTATTCAGCCTGATCTGGAAAGTCATTAGGTTTTTGGACATTTTGAAAGTTATAAATTCTGCAGTGATTTAATTTGGGTGGGGGGTTGAACAATGGAAATTTTCCTCCCATAATTTCCTGGCTGTTTGACATTTCAGTTGTATTTCTTCCTTAAATGAAATAGATTGCTAGAAAGATAATTGGTATTACTTTGGAAGTGTTATGATTGTTATCTTTCAGTCTTCTTATGTTATAATTACATAATGACTCAGTCTTATTTAATAGGAATTTTAAAACTTGATTTATCTAAAAATTTATTGATGTCTCCTCAAATAATTGGTCAGGAAGTGGTGACTCTAGTATAAATTCTCAATTCCTCAGCAATATTTTGCAAGCCATTGCTTAGTCCAACAACTTGAAGCTCTGCTTTGATTTTCTTAAATTTTTTTATTGAACCCCAAGGTAGTGTTTCTTTTGTGGTCTTCTTGGCATTTTGAGGATGCGTAGGCTTAACCATGTTCTTAGGTAGCAGAAATTTGTAGAGTCAGAAAACATTTGTGAAGTACACTATATACATATGATGCTTTATGGTAAATGCCTTTTATATAAAAGTTAATCCTTAGAAATTGCCACCTATAAAGAGCCTAAAGTCTAGTGTAAAGATAGGAAGGCATTTTGGCCAAATCAGAGAATATATTTATGTTTAAATAGCTCTTTAATTGTACTGTTGATTCTTGACAAAGAAGAAATTATCCATATTTCAGCTCATGCAAAATTTGTGAGTTATAAAGGAGCATGAAATTGTGGAAAGTACGCTTGTGTTTGTAGTAAAAATCTAAATTCTTTTCCAGATTGTGCTAATTTAATTATATAAGCTATGTAGCCCTTGGATAAATCACTTAACTGAGTTTCTCTTGGTGATGAGGTTTAAATTAGTTGATCTATGTAAAATGCTTTGTGACCCTCTTATTGTTTGTTAATTTGTTTTGATTGTATGCGACCCTCCATGGGTCCATATGGGGTTTTCTTGGCACAAAACCTGGAGTGGCTTGCCGGTTTCTTCTCCAGCTCATTTTGCAGTTGGGGAACTTTTAGCAAGCAGGATTAAGTGACTTGCCCGGGGTCACACAGCTAGGAAGTATCTGAGGTTGGATTTGAACTCAGGAAGATGAGACTTCCTGAACCCAGGCCTGGCATTACATCCACTGTGCCACTGAGCTGCTCCAATATAATATAATACTAATATACAATATAATGCTAAAATATAATGCTAGTATTATATAGATGTGCCTTCTTACTGTTATTAATGATGATTTGAAGATCAGTTTCATGTGGATGAGAAAGCTGAATTGTTTTACTCAGGATCAGCTGAGAAAATAATTTAAATATCTAATTCTTGGGTTTTTTTAGATTTCTGGGTTCCTTTTTATATAAAATACACTATAGATCCTATGCAAAAGTGTATTAATTTGCAAATTATCACACAATTTAAGACTGTTAGCTTTGACCTAAGACAGCTAGAATAAAACTTCAGTCTAAATAAACAGGAAGTAATTTTAAGTTTTTAGTGCCTTTCTCTACCTTTTAAAGCTATCACAGTAAAGTCTTTAGATCCAGACTTATCTGATCACTGGAGACTCCTAAGAGACTTTTTTTTTTTTTTAGAGCAAGTTGTAAAGTAACTGGACATGTATTACCAATTACTTTCTTTCACAGTCTATTAGTACTAGTTTTAAATGGCTCTAAATGGGTTTCTGACCTGGAATGCATAGTTTTCTAGTGAGCAAGCAAACAAACATAACTTAGATGAAATAAATAGAGAAGTTGAAGACATTTTGAGTTGCATATTTCACATAGAAATTAGATTTTTGAAAAATTAACTAAATATTCTTCTACTGTTTGGAAAATAATAATTTGCTTTCATTGATTTTTTTTTTTTTTTTTGGTAGGATGTGGTAGTTAGTTTCACCTTGCCCCCTTCCCCACTGGCCATGTCTAAAATCTAAACAAACTTAACTATAATCTACCACTTCATCATGAGTACTGCGGAGTAAAAATTGGTTGATACATTGTTTTGAATTCTGATATATTGCATTATTGCGGTCATAGGATATATTTTTTTCTCTGACTTGGCTTTGTTCTATAACAGTTTATACAATTTTTTCGAAGTTTCTCTGAATTCTTTATATTCTTTTCCCATAGTGTAGTAATATTCCACTGTGTGTTATATGCATAGTATTATGTTCACCCATTTATTTCTAGTTTTTGCTGCCACAGTATTTTCTTTTCTTTTTCTTTTTGGAGGGGAGAGGGCAGGGCAATTGGGATTAAGTGACTTGCCCAAGGTCACATAGCTAGTGTGTCTCAAGTGTCTGAGGCTGGATTTGAACTCCGGTCCTCCTGACTTCAGGGCTGGTACTCTATTCACTGTGCCATCTAGCTGCCCCCACAATATTTTCATATATAGGACTTTTAAAAAATTATATTAATATTTTCAATTAAGAAAAAAATGTTTTTTCTTCCTCCCAGCTTCTTTCTCTCCTATTGAAAGGGACAAGAATCTTCATGTAACAAATATGTAATATGTATAATGAAGAAAAGCAAATTCCTACATTGACCAGGTCCAAAAATAAATTTCATTTTGCATCTTGTAAAATGCCATGAGATATAATTGGCATTGTTTATCATTGGTCTTCTAGAATCATGCTTGATCATTGCATTGATCAGACTTTCAAAGTTGTTTGTCTTTGCAGTGTAGTTGTTATTGAATAAATTGTCTTTAGGTTTTTTTTTTTTTCAGTCTGTTCATTTTGTACAAGTCTTCCCAGGTTTCTCTGAAACCTTTCCCTTAGCCATATCTTAACATCACAGTAGTTTTCCATAACATTCATGCAACATAATTTGTTTAGTTGTTCCCCAGTTGAGGCATCTCCTTATTTTCCAGTTCTTTCACTACAAAAACAGCTGCTGTAAATATTTTTGTACATACAAATCCTTTTCTTTTATTTATTTGGAGAATAGGCCTAGTATTGGTGTCACAGAGACAAAGAGTATACACAATTTAGTGATTTTTAAGTGAATAGATCCAAATTGCTTTCCAGAATAGTTGTGCCAGTTCACAGCTACACCAATAAGGCATTAATGTGTCTATTTCCCTCAGCCTGTCCAACATTTGTAGTTTTTCTTTTTTGTCGTCTTGGCCAATCTCATGGGTATGAGATAGAAACTCAGAGTTGCTTTAATTTGTATTTCTTTAATTAGACTTTTATCAGAGAAATTTATAGCAAAGGCATCTCCCCCAAGTTAATTATTTCCCTTCTATTTTTAGCTTAAAATAGTTTTGTTTTTGCAAAAACTTAATTTTATGTAATCAAAATTAACCATTTTTATTTAGCTGTGATCCATTCTATCCCTTGTTTGATCATGAACCCTTCCCTATCTATTGATCTGAAAGATCATTTCTTCTTTTCTCCTGCTTATTCTCCTTTACCTCTCTCTTTGATTTTATTGAGGACTATGCCCAGTTTCTAAAAGAGGTAGATAATTTGACAGTTCTACGAGTGGTGTATTGGTATATCTTCCCCTATAGCCTGTTTAGAGTTGACTTGTCAAAGTTATTTTTGCAAATTTTCTGGGTGTGAGCTAAAATCTCAGTTCTGTTAATTTACATTTCTTTTGCTAGTGATTGCTTTTATTGAATTTGGTCAAAAAAGATAGGTTTCTTAATTCCTTCAGGAAGAGATTTAGAAATAAAGTAGTATGTGAAATTCATTAAAGTCTTGGTCTCCCCATATATCTATTCCAGTGACCCTTACACATAGATAAATGGACATAACAGTGAAATTACAATGTGGTTTTAATGTACAATAGCATAGTCTCAACACATCTGATATTTTACCTCACTTTTGGGATATGGCGAGTATTACTGCCCATTGTAAAGGCTTTGTGTGGTTTAAGTGATAAGAAAATATAAAATATTTATAGATTGCTTTCAAATTACAAAAATTTTGGAAGAGAAGAATAGGTTCCATTAATATATGTAAGAAAACCAATTTTTTCAGTAATGCCCTGAAATACATCATTATTTTTTCTAAAATCTTAATAGGATTTTAAAATCCAAAAGGATCTTAGAAATCTAGTCTAAACCCTCATTTTATAAATAAAAATACTGAGACTTATCAGGTTAAATAATTTATCCATTTCCCTTGGCCCACTTTGTGCTTCAGCCAAATGGGAATACTTCCTGGTCTTCTGTTGTCCTTCCCTGCCTGTATACATTTACATGTACTGTCTCCCTTGCCTAATAATAATAAATATTTGTTTCACACTGAAGGTTTATAGAGTGCCTTACTTATTATAGCCCTATGAGGCTGCAGAGATAATTACTGCATCAAAGACATTCCTGTTATTTTTCTCTTTAACTTCTCTCTGCTATGGAATATTCCCCGTCTACTCTTGGTATCTTTCTTACTCAAGGCCCAGTTTCTGTGCCATGTATATTCCCCATGCCATGGTCATTTAGCTTTTTCCCCACTAGAAGTGGTTCTCCTCTCTAACTGAATCTCTTAGGCTACTGTCTTTTATCTCTTCTATGTATTTCACCATTTTCTAATCTGTATTACTTGTATAAATCCTGCTTCAGATACTTATTAGATTTGTGACCCTGGGCAAATCATTTCATTTTTCTTAGCTCCAATTTCTTTCTTTCTTCTTTTTTTATCTTCAATTCCTGCATCTCCAAAATGCCAATAATAATAATAGCACCTTTCTCATAGTATTGTTGTGGGGATCATATGAGATATGTAATGTGCTTTGCAAACTTTAGAAGTACTACCTATGATTATATAGAAAGTGCTTTGAAAATATATATCACTTTAAAATGTTCATATCTGTGATATGTACCATATATATATATAAACACACATATGCACACACACATATAGTCACACAGATGCCACTCATAATTACGTTGTTGTCCAAAAAATAATTTCTTAAAAACAATCATGAATCATGAGGGATTCCTTCACTTCTGTTGATACCTTGTTCAGGCCTCTTGGTATATTAAGCAGCTTTTAGCTTAGATTTAGAGATGTATTTTTCTAAGCTATATAATAGTGATGTTATTACCTGAAATAGATGTTCACCCTATTCATTTCCATTTCAGAATTACAGACATTTAGATCAGCTGACCTACACGATTCTGGGATCTTATTCTTTTCATCCCTTTAATGTCCTAATCAGTCACTCAACAAGTATTTATTAAAGGACTGTGATGTACCAGGCACTGTACAACACTCTAGGGTTACAAATACAATAAGTGAAATAATCCCTACTCAAAAAGAGTTTGCATCTAATGGAGGAGATGGCAAGGGCATGTATAAGTACATACAAAACAAATATCAAGACAATAACTAGAAATAAATGCTAGTTCATTTGTGTGGAAAGGCCCTAGTGGTTGAGGATTTCAGGAAAGGTTACATATGGAAGGTGGTGCTTCAGATAGGTCTTAAAAGAGGAAAAGGATTATGTAAAGAAGAAGTGAGGTTGAATAGGGTCCAAGTCAATTTATTATCTCTCATCCATTAACTGAAGATGCTCAGAACTGTGGTTAGGGGAAAAGTATTTTGCAAAATTTCATTTATTATTCTTTCTGCCATTCTACTCAGTCAAAGAGATTCCATAGATCACAACATTGTCTTCTCTCTGGGTGCCATGCTAAGGCGGCTGGCATCATACTCAGTTTTTCTTTCAGGTATCATATTCTCTTTTCCTGTGTACTATAAGTAAAGCATTTATTGTGTAAAACACAATAATAGTAAATATGTGCCAAGCACCGTACTAAGTACTAGAATACAAACACAAGAAAACAAATACCTAGGTGTCTTATAAATGCCTGTTGACTGACTGATTCAATAAAATTATGTTTATAACAAAACAAACAAGATGATTCCTTCTGTCTGGGAGCTTATGTTCTTTGTTTTAAAATTTATTTATTGTAAAGGAGTTTACATTCTAATAGTGAGAGGAGGAAGAGGGGAAGGATAAAGGGGGAGGGGGTGAGAATAACTGTCAAACCATTAGAAGCATTCTATAGAGCGAGTTAAGCCAGGAGTGAAGTAAACATAATAGTTGGGGTTCTTCATGAAGTGGGGATCTTGGGTAAGAACTCAGCAATCAGATAGCAGGTCTCAAGGTAGAGACATTCCAAGGTGGACAAGATAGCTGGTCAGAAATTGAAGCAGTTTGCAGAGAGTTGAGCTGGGAGTGAAATGAGCCTCATGACTCATGATCCTTAAGGAATAGTGATACTTCAAGAAAATGGATACTGGAGAATTGATTTTCTTAAGAAAGTATTGTTATGATTATAAGGCAGATAATTCCCAGACTGTCCTGCAAAAGCCTTTTAGCTTTCAAAGATACTTTGGATCTGTATACTTCATGTATTAATATGTTAGTGTAGAATGCAATGCCCCTCCCTCCATGCCTTGTCTGTCTTTGTACTTTTATAGCATCTTTCGGGGCGGGGAGGAGCCAAGATGGCGGCGTAGCAGCAGCAACATATCGCAGCTCTCACATAGCCACCCCAAAATACCCATAAAATAGGACTCTAAACCAATCCTAGAACTCCAAAACGCACACAAAGATACTTCCCACTAACGTCAGCTCAGCTACGAGGTATCAGCACTGCGAACCCTAAACCAGCCTGGCCTGAAGCCGTGGTTGTGCCCCTGGGCCGCTGGAAGGGAGGAGCAGAGGAATCTTTCTGGTGAGCTGATTAGCAGCAGCTGCTAGGAGCTCAGTTGGACTTGCAAAGTTGGGAGAGAGGAGCAGTCCTGCCAAAAGTCCTCCAGAGCAGAAAAGAGAAAGGCAGAGGTTTGTACCCGCCTCCGCCTCCACATTGCAGCTTCCCACCAGCGGCCTGCAGAGAGCAGGGGGACTAAGCGATTGTTCTGAGGCCAATGCTCTCACATTGAGCGGCCTGGATCCGCATCGCCGTCTTGGGCCTCGGTTCTGGAATCTTCACTGTCCAGTCAGACAGAAGCAATTAGGAAGGGTGCCAGCACCTTCCTGAGAGCTACGGCAGCTGGGAGCACCCCAGCGATTTGGGACAGAGCTTTCCCTTTTGGAAGCAGAGCCCCACAGAGATTTAAAAAAAAAAATCACGGACTGAACAACCATGAGTAAGAATAAGCATAAAAAGCAAAGTAAGAACAGCTCCCAAACCCTAGATTCCTTCTTTGGGGAAAAGAAAGATCATG
>JAQQSV010003329.1:0-15960 GCA_028646515.1 Pseudochirops corinnae | reverse complement strand
CCCCCCCCCACCCCCCCCACCCACCCCCACCCCCCCCCCCCGTGATTGAGACTTGTATTCCATAAGTGAAATATAGAAAGTTAACTGAAGGAGGACTGGTACTTATCCCTTTTTTGCAAACATCACTTTGCCAAGATACAACAGAACACAAAGAAGGGTGAAGGTCCTCCTATGAGAGTGAAGAGAGAATGAATTTGGAGGTGTCCCAGCTGAGAAAAGTTATATCCAACTCAATGAAACATTCAACTTGCTTAAATACCTGCAGTAATAATAATTCACTATCACAGTAGCACTCAATTCTCAAACCACCTATTCATTCAGGCCTTGGCCCAACCAAGTTCTTTCTACATGTTTACAATATATATATCTATTTTCTCAATCTGTATGTCTCCATGTCCTTAACAAAGAGTCCAATCTATATCATATGTCTTGATGAAGGGGTCTCAGTCACACCTGTAAGGTCCACTTCTGCTCTAACATTCCATGAAATTTTAATTAAAGGATCTAACGGGCAAAGACCTGAAGCCTTCTCTATTGGAAAAAGTGAGGGAAGTGCACGTGAGAGACCTCAGTTTCAATCATGACTGATATTTAACAAGCAGTGTGACTGTCCATGGCTCTTTATATACTCTCTATGAGGGTCAGTCTACAAGCACTTACCTTCTTCCACAACAGAAGATTTGAATTGAGACTTTAAGAAAACTAGGAAGTGGATATGAGGAGGAAAAGAATTCTGGGGTGGGGGGTAGGGGTGGACTACCAGTGAAAATATCCAGAGTCAGGAGATGTATCTTGTTTGAGGAACTGCAAGGAAACCAG
Organism: Pseudochirops corinnae; assembly: GCA_028646515.1. NCBI lineage: Eukaryota > Metazoa > Chordata > Mammalia > Diprotodontia > Pseudocheiridae > Pseudochirops > Pseudochirops corinnae. Next base: position 15,141 of record JAQQSV010003329.1, on the reverse strand, counting down.
TGTCAGATCATGGAGGGGAGTAAGGTGTAGGAAGAACCTCAGCTTCCTCATCTGTAAAACACACATAAAAATCTTTGCCTTACTGACAGGATTGTTGTGAGATTAAGTGCTTTAAGATGTACAAAATGCCACAAAGGTGTGAGGAGTTATTATTCATAACTCACTTAGTAGAGTGCTTACATTAAAACTTTAGTTATGGTGCAGTGTTTACAAAGCTGAACTTGGAAGAAACAAATTCAAATCCTGCCTTTATGACTAGCTATGTGACCATGAGAGCAAGCCACTTAACTTTTTTTGAGACTCAGTTTGCAAAATTTTGTAATTTGTACAAAATTCCAAAAAAATACTTGCACAATACAATAATTGTAAAAAAACAATAAAGTTGTAAAATAAGGGTAAGCATAGCACCTACCTCACCAGGTTATGATAAGATTCAAATAGCTAATGTACTGTATGCAAAGCATAACATAAAAGTCAACTATCAGTATTATTATTCTATCTTTTTTTTTTAAATCAGCCACACCTTCCTCTAGTTCCTAATTCCTTTAGGATTTCGACTTGTATGGCAGTCACCACCTCCACCTCTCTCTGACCACTCCCAAATCTTCTTCAGGTCTAGTCACCCACAAGAACAGTTTTGTCTCACTTTTAACCACCTTACCCTAAGGCACTTGTTTTTGCATTTTCTGGTCTTAGGATTCCCTTAAACTCTTTTTTTTTTTCTTTATAAAAATTTAATATTTTACTTTATAATTATTGAGGACCCATCTCCCAAATGGCTTTTATTTAGGTGGGTTATATTAAACCATATTTATCATATTAGAAATCAGAGTGTCTTAGTATTATGAAAACAGGTTTTTTTGCCACGTAGTACCTCTGAAAGGATCTCAAGAACCATCCTGGCAGGTGTCCTCAGACTACATTTTCAGAGAACCATAAGCTCTAGGGGCAACACAGACCAAAAATAAACCTAGGGAGCTGGGGTGAAAGTGCTCCTAGGACCAAAGTTCCAAGAGTCTCCTCAAAAAGAAGCAGGAACTCCCTTCACTGAGTCTCTCTCCAGAGGCTACTCCCTAGTTACTGCTTTGATATGCATCATACTCAGCAATGTGCCAACAGCAGCCGCAGCCACACCCTCTTAGGATTTATCTGGAGAAATGGATGTTAATCAATCTTAATGTTTTACTATCCTGCTGTCTAAAGCCTAAACTCAGGACCAGAATCCCCAGGCTTTGTGCTAAAGGTTGTTTCTTTACCCGTAGACTTTTGTCTTTTCTCTCAAAGTTAGATTCAACTTTGTTTCTTCAGTTGGAGAAGGCAATTCAATCCCCTTTTCCCTCCTTGGGCTAGAGCCAACACTTCTGACTATCCCTTCAAAATTTCCTTTATGGGGGAGGAATTTTGTGAAGTAAGAGTAGCAGAAATGAGCTAGAATTATTGTTTAAAATAGAAGGAATCAATGGGTGTGGGATATTCCATTAACTGTCAAACACAGGCAAGGTGTTAGTTCACTAGGTTTTCTAACGAGACTAGATTAAAATCTAGCTGCTAGATTTTTCTCTGTTTTAATCCTAACACTGAGGGTGGCTTTCTGGGTAGGGGAGGAAGAGGTTAAAAAGTTGAAAATAATGTTAATATAAAAGACAAGTGTCCATAAATTTGGAGAATGGCTAGAAAAATTGGGGTACATGAATGTAAAGACTTGTGAAAAATGACAAATGTGAGAACTTTAGAGAGAAACGTGAGAAAAAACTATATGAACTGAGATACAGTGAAACAAAAAGAACTCCCCAAAATATATACACTGTGACTATGGCAATGTAAATTAACAGATCACTAAAAGAAAGGTAAACTTGGAGAAACAAAAAAATTGTCCTGGAAAATGGATAATTCTTTCTTTTAAGCAAAGAGACAGGGACTACTGAGGCAGAATATTGCATACACCTTCTGACACAATCACTAGTCACTACATCTGTTGCTTTTGCTATTTTTCATTGTCACATGAGCCTACTCAATTCCACACAGGTGTTGTGGACAGTAATATCCAGAAAAAACAGTGATATAAAAATAAAAGGCCTCAATGAAACATCTCTGAAAAAATAGAAAGTTCATAGGAGCATACATTTAGAATCAGAAATAATCTTATAGAATTTCTAGTCCAACCCCTTCAAATGAGGCCCAATGAAGTTAAGTGACTTACCCAAAATTGCAAGACCCATAAATAATAAAATCAGGACATGAAGCCAAGTACTCTGACTCCAAGCACTATACTCTTTGCAATATACCAATACTCAACTGGACTTGAGCTCAAATCCAGACTCCACTTAATAGTTTCATAACTGGGCAATTCACTTTACATCTATGAGCCTCAGTTTCCTTATCTGTACAATGTGGATAATAATATTTGTACTTGATACCTCACAAGATTTTTTTTTTGTCAAGAAACAACTTCATAGAAACAATCAATTATTTCACTAAAGATACTGACAAAAATGAGACAACATACCACAACTTTGAGCATATGTCTCTAAACACTTTCATCAATAAAAGGGAAGAAGAAAGGGAATGAATTGGGAATTCATCTAAAAAAAAAACCCCTAGAAACTCCACAAAACACAAAATTAACACCAAAATAGAACTTGAAAATAGAATAGAAACTCAAAGAAAGGAACAAAACTAAAAGCAAAACATTCACTAAATTTATAAATTAAGAGCTTTAAAAAAAAGAACACCAAACTGATGTCAAAAAATTTTTAAATAACAGGAAAAAGAAATTAGTAGGAATTACTTTTCCCAATTATATGCCAATAAAACTAACAATCTAAATCAAGTGGATGAATATTTGTGAAAATATAAATTGTTCCAGATTAACAGATCAGGAAATAGAAGACACCCCAATCTTAGGGGAAAAAAAATTGAACAAGCCATAAATTAATTCCCAAAGGGAAAAAAACTCAGGACCAGATGGATTTACAAATGAATTCATCAAATATTTAAAAAACAATTCATTCCAACACCACATAAATGGTTTCGAAAAAATTTATTAGTAAAAGAGATCGGGCTCTTTCTCTTTTCAAATTCCTTCTATGATACAAATATTGTCTTGATACTTGAACTAGGAAAATTCAAAATAGAAAAAAAAACCCATAGATCAATATCCCTAATGAATATTGATGATAAACTTTTAAATAAAATATTACCGAAGAGACTACAACATATCACAATTCTCCACTATCATTAAGCTGGATTTATACCAAGAATGTATTTAATATTAATAAAACCATAAATATAACTGGCCAAATTAATAGCAAGAAGAAAAGTTATATAATGGTATCAAAAGATGCAAAAAAAAAAACTTCTAACATGATAAAACACTCAGTCTTGTTTAAAAAAAAAACCTAGAAAACTGAAGAATATAGGGATCTTTCCTTAATATGACAAGCAGTAATCTTCTAACGACAAGAGCAAGAATTATCCATAATATGAAAAAACTAGAGGTCTTTTCAGTAAGATCAGGGTAAAGCAAGGATGTCCATTATCACCATCACTGAACAACATATCATTGCACCATACAGTGCGAGAAATGTTAGCTATTGCAGTTAGATAAGAGAAAGAAACCAAAGAAATAAGCAAAGACAAACAGGAAACAAAATTAGCACCTTTTGCAGATGACATGATGGTTTACTTAGAGAACCCTTAAGAGTCAACTGAAAAACTAATCAAAACAGTCAATAATTTCAGCAAAGTTGCAGGATATACAATAAACCCACATAAATCATCAGCATTTCTATGTCTACCAACAAAATCCATCAGGAAAAGATAGAAAAATTCCATCCAAAATTATTACAGAAAGTATAAAAAATCTGAGAGTCTATTTGCCAAGTCACAAACAGGAAATACATATCCAATTATATAACACTCTTTACTGAAATAAAATCATATAAATAACTGGAAAAATACTAATAGTTCATGGGTAGACTGAGCCAACATAATAAAAATGATGATACTACCTAAATTAATTTCCCAATGTCATGTCCAAACTACCAAAAGTTTACTTTATAGAGACAGAAAAAGAATAACAATATTCATCAAGAGGAACAAAAGGTCAAGAATATTAAGGGAATTAATTTTTTTTTTTTAAGTGAGAAGGGCTAGCTAGGTGGCTCAGTGAATAGAGCATTGCCCCGGAATCAGAAGGACCTGAGTTCAAATAGGCCTCAGGCACTTAACACTTCCTAGCCATGTGACCTTGGGCAAGTCACTTAACCCCAATTGCCCTGCCTTCCACTCTCCAAAAAGGAAAAAAAAAGTGAGAAGGGGGCCCAGCAGTATCAGATCTCAAATCATACTTCAAAGCAATAATCATCAAAACAATTTGGTATTGGTAACAAAATAGAGAGGTTAATCAGGTAGAACAGATTTAGTACACATTAAAGAGAAGTAAATGAGCATAGCAGCCTAGTGTTTCACAAACCTCCAAATTCTAGCTATAGGAATAAGAACTCATTATTCAACACAAACTGTTGGAGAAATTGTAAAGCAATATGGACAAAACTAGGTATAGACCAATGTCTCACATGATATGCCAAAATAAGCTCTAAATGGGTATATGATTTAGACATAAAGGGTGACATTACAAACAAATTAGAGGAGCAAGGAAGAAATTACATGAAAGATTTATGGATAAGGGAAGAGTTCATGACCAAAAAAAAAAAAAAAAGACAAGATCACAGAAGGTAAAATTGAAAATTATGATCATGTAAAATTTTAAAAAATGTGTATAAACAAAAAATCAATGCACCTAAAATTAGAAAAGAGCAGATAAATGGTGAGGGGGAGGGTCAGAATCTTTGTATTATGTTTTTCTGATAATGGTCTTATTTCTAAGACATATAGAAACCTGTTTCAATATATTTGATGAATGGTAAATGGATATGAATAGTTTTTAGGGGAAAATCTGTTATTAATAACTATGAAAAATGCTTAAAATCACTAATAACTAGAGAAATGCAAATTAAAATAACTCTTAGGTTTCAACTCATTCCCATAAGATTGGCAAAGTTAACAAATAAAGAAAATTATAATTTCTGGAGGGAGTATGGGAAAACGGGTACGTTAATGCATAATTAATAAAACTAATCTGGTCTAGCCATTCTGAAAAGAAATTTGGAACTATGCCCAAATAGTTAGCAAACTGGGCATAATCTTTGAACTGTTGATGCCACTACAAAGTCTGAACCCCAAACAGATTTTTTTTAAAAAGGGGAAAAGGACCTATATTTGTAAAAATATTTATAGCAGATTTTTTGTGTGGTAGCAAAGAAATGGGAACTTACAGGGAGCCCATCATCTGGGAAATATCATTTCAGTCATGTCCAACCAACTCTTCATGACCCCATTGGGGGTTTTCTTGGCAAATAAACTGGAGTGGTTTGCCATTTCCTTCTCAGTTCATTTTATAGATGAGGAACTGAGGTTAACAGAGTTGAGTGACTTACCCAGGGTCACACAGCTAATAAGTGTCTGAGTCCAGATTTGAACTCAGGAAGATGTCTTTCTGACTTCAGACCCAGTGATCTATCCACTGCATCATGTAGCTAACCCAGTTGGGAAATAGCTGAATGAGTGATGATATATGAATGTTATGAGACATTAGAGTCAGAGTTAATAAGCATTTATTAATTGCCTACTAAGTGCCAGGCTGTGCTAAGTGCTAAGGATACAAAGAAAAACACAGGCCCTCCAGGAATTCACAATCTAATGGGTAAAAACAACACACAAAAAGAAGCTAAGGAGTGAGAAGGATAGCCCCGCATGGAGATTGGGAAATGATCTCATAGGAGATACTTAGTTAAATTCATCTTGCAAAACAATGAGTTTCTGGAGAAGACAAAATCTAGGAGATAAGCCAGGGGGATATGATGGAGGGTCTAACGGGAGATCTTAGATGTCCACCTCCAATTCTCTCTAACCAGAAAGTGAGAGGAGCCCCAGGAGCAAGGGGGTGCTGAAAAAGTATGATTTTCAGAGTTGATCTCATCTTGGAGAATGCTGATTTTCCAGAGATCATGAAATCTAGATCAGTAGGAGTGAATCTTGTGGGGTCATAAAATGTTAGGAAGCATATGGATTCAAAGAAACCTGGGAAGACTTGCATGAACTGATGGAGTGAGGTAAACAACCAGGAGAGGGGCAGCTAGCTGGCACATAGAGCCATAGAATAGAGCACCGGTCCTGGAGTCAGGAGGACCTGAGTTCAAATCCAGCCTCAGACACTTAACACAACAACTAGCCATGTGACCTTGGACAAGTCATTTAACCCCAATTGCCCTCCAAAAAAAAGGCAAAAAAAAAAACCACAACCAGGAGAACATAGCACCGATATTTTAAAGACAAACAACTTTTGGGCAGCTAAGTGGCACAATGAGTAGAGCCCCGGCCCTGGAGTCAGGAGGATCTGAATTTAAATTCAACCTCAGACACTTAACACTTACTAGCCATGTGACCTTGGGCAAATAACTTAACCCTAACTGCCTCTCGAAAAAAAAAAAAAACAACAAAATAAAAGGATAAACAACTTTGAAAGACTTGATTTTGATCAACATAATAGAACCAACCACAATTCCAGAGGATTCATGATGAAACATGCTACCCCATCTGACAGAAAGGTGATAAACTAAGAGTACAAATTAAAATATATATACATATATATTTATATGTGTGTATGCACATATACACACACACACATATATATATTAATATTTATATATGTAGGTCATGACCAATGCAGAAATTGGTAGGTTTTGTTTCTCTTGCTTTCCCATGGCAGGAAGGCAGGAGAAGTAGAAAGGAGAGAACGCTGATCTAAATAAAATTAAATTAAAAAAAGAAACTTCATAAACTTGATCATACCAATAATAATTTTTAAAAACCATTAGCTAAGGTTATTTTTATTCTGGAGGCCTCCAGATTTAAAATCCTCCAGGATTTAAAAGTCCTATGAAACTTGTAAACTTAAATTTATATTACATCTTCAGGATCCCTGATATCTAAGCCATATTCAGTATCTTAACAAAAAAAAAAAAAAAAACAACCCTGCCTTATTTCTCTCCCTTTACTCTTCTCCCTACCCTCCTATACCCCTATTTTGAAAGTTGCTGAAGCTAGAAGCAGTATAGTTTAGAATATTTTCAGTCAGATCCTGGTCTAAGTGAATTGCCACAGAGCAGTTATTATTAATAGATAGAAAAAAGATGTCATTCTTATTTGGAAATCTACTCAAGTTATTTCAGTCACACCAGTCTCTTTAAATATTCTATTATTATTCAGGAGAAGTAGAAACACCCTGGATTTAGGAGGCCTCCAGAATAAAAATAACCTTAGCTAGTGGTTTTTAAAAATTATTATTGGTATGATCAAGTTTATGAAGTTTCTTTTTTTAATTTAATTTTATTTAGATCAGCGTTCTCTCCTTTCTACTTCTCCTGCCTTCCTGCCATGGGAAAGCAAGAGAAACAAAACCTACCAATTTCTGCATTGGTCATGACCTACATATATAAATATTAATATATATATGTGTGTGTGTGTATATGTGCATACACACATATAAATATATATGTATATATATTTTAATTTGTACTCTTAGTTTATCACCTTTCTGTCAGATGGGGTAGCATGTTTCATCATGAATCCTCTGGAATTGTGGTTGGTTCTATTATGTTGATCAAAATCAAGTCTTTCAAAGTTGTTTATCCTTTTATTTTGTTGTTTTTTTTTTTTTTCGAGAGGCAGTTAGGGTTAAGTTATTTGCCCAAGGTCACATGGCTAGTAAGTGTTAAGTGTCTGAGGTTGAATTTAAATTCAGATCCTCCTGACTCCAGGGCCGGGGCTCTACTCATTGTGCCACTTAGCTGCCCAAAAGTTGTTTGTCTTTAAAATATCGGTGCTATGTTCTCCTGGTTGTGGTTTTTTTTTTTGCCTTTTTTTTGGAGGGCAATTGGGGTTAAATGACTTGTCCAAGGTCACATGGCTAGTTGTTGTGTTAAGTGTCTGAGGCTGGATTTGAACTCAGGTCCTCCTGACTCCAGGACCGGTGCTCTATTCTATGGCTCTATGTGCCAGCTAGCTGCCCCTCTCCTGGTTGTTTACCTCACTCCATCAGTTCATGCAAGTCTTCCCAGGTTTCTTTGAATCCATATGCTTCCTAACATTTTATGACCCCACAAGATTCACTCCTACTGATCTAGATTTCATGATCTCTGGAAAATCAGCATTCTCCAAGATGAGATCAACTCTGAAAATCATACTTTTTCAGCACCCCCTTGCTCCTGGGGCTCCTCTCACTTTCTGGTTAGAGAGAATTGGAGGTGGACATCTAAGATCTCCCGTTAGACCCTCCATCATATCCCCCTGGCTTATCTCCTAGATTTTGTCTTCTCCAGAAACTCATTGTTTTGCAAGATGAATTTAACTAAGTATCTCCTATGAGATCATTTCCCAATCTCCATGCGGGGCTATCCTTCTCACTCCTTAGCTTCTTTTTGTGTGTTGTTTTTACCCATTAGATTGTGAATTCCTGGAGGGCCTGTGTTTTTCTTTGTATCCTTAGCACTTAGCACAGCCTGGCACTTAGTAGGCAATTAATAAATGCTTATTAACTCTGACTCTAATGTCTCATAACATTCATATATCATCACTCATTCAGCTATTTCCCAACTGGGTTAGCTACATGATGCAGTGGATAGATCACTGGGTCTGAAGTCAGAAAGACATCTTCCTGAGTTCAAATCTGGACTCAGACACTTATTAGCTGTGTGACCCTGGGTAAGTCACTCAACTCTGTTAACCTCAGTTCCTCATCTATAAAATGAACTGAGAAGGAAATGGCAAACCACTCCAGTTTATTTGCCAAGAAAACCCCCAATGGGGTCATGAAGAGTTGGTTGGACATGACTGAAATGATATTTCCCAGATGATGGGCTCCCTGTAAGTTCCCATTTCTTTGCTACCACACAAAAAATCTGCTATAAATATTTTTACAAATATAGGTCCTTTTCCCCTTTTTAAAAAAAATCTGTTTGGGGTTCAGACTTTGTAGTGGCATCAACAGTTCAAAGATTATGCCCAGTTTGCTAACTATTTGGGCATAGTTCCAAATTTCTTTTCAGAATGGCTAGACCAGATTAGTTTTATTAATTATGCATTAACGTACCCGTTTTCCCATACTCCCTCCAGAAATTATAATTTTCTTTATTTGTTAACTTTGCCAATCTTATGGGAATGAGTTGAAACCTAAGAGTTATTTTAATTTGCATTTCTCTAGTTATTAGTGATTTTAAGCATTTTTCATAGTTATTAATAACAGATTTTCCCCTAAAAACTATTCATATCCATTTACCATTCATCAAATATATTGAAACAGGTTTCTATATGTCTTAGAAATAAGACCATTATCAGAAAAACATAATACAAAGATTCTGACCCTCCCCCTCACCATTTATCTGCTCTTTTCTAATTTTAGGTGCATTGATTTTTTGTTTATACACATTTTTTAAAATTTTACATGATCATAATTTTCAATTTTACCTTCTGTGATCTTGTCTTTTTTTTTTTTTTTTGGTCATGAACTCTTCCCTTATCCATAAATCTTTCATGTAATTTCTTCCTTGCTCCTCTAATTTGTTTGTAATGTCACCCTTTATGTCTAAATCATATACCCATTTAGAGCTTATTTTGGCATATCATGTGAGACATTGGTCTATACCTAGTTTTGTCCATATTGCTTTACAATTTCTCCAACAGTTTGTGTTGAATAATGAGTTCTTATTCCTATAGCTAGAATTTGGAGGTTTGTGAAACACTAGGCTGCTATGCTCATTTACTTCTCTTTAATGTGTACTAAATCTGTTCTACCTGATTAACCTCTCTATTTTGTTACCAATACCAAATTGTTTTGATGATTATTGCTTTGAAGTATGATTTGAGATCTGATACTGCTGGGCCCCCTTCTCACTTTTTTTTTCCTTTTTGGAGAGTGGAAGGCAGGGCAATTGGGGTTAAGTGACTTGCCCAAGGTCACATGGCTAGGAAGTGTTAAGTGCCTGAGGCCTATTTGAACTCAGGTCCTTCTGATTCCGGGGCAATGCTCTATTCACTGAGCCACCTAGCTAGCCCTTCTCACTTAAAAAAAAAAAATTAATTCCCTTAATATTCTTGACCTTTTGTTCCTCTTGATGAATATTGTTATTCTTTTTCTGTCTCTATAAAGTAAACTTTTGGTAGTTTGGACATGACATTGGGAAATTAATTTAGGTAGTATCATCATTTTTATTATGTTGGCTCAGTCTACCCATGAACTATTAGTATTTTTCCAGTTATTTATATGATTTTATTTCAGTAAAGAGTGTTATATAATTGGATATGTATTTCCTGTTTGTGACTTGGCAAATAGACTCTCAGATTTTTTATACTTTCTGTAATAATTTTGGATGGAATTTTTCTATCTTTTCCTGATGGATTTTGTTGGTAGACATAGAAATGCTGATGATTTATGTGGGTTTATTGTATATCCTGCAACTTTGCTGAAATTATTGACTGTTTTGATTAGTTTTTCAGTTGACTCTTAAGGGTTCTCTAAGTAAACCATCATGTCATCTGCAAAAGGTGCTAATTTTGTTTCCTGTTTGTCTTTGCTTATTTCTTTGGTTTCTTTCTCTTATCTAACTGCAATAGCTAACATTTCTCGCACTGTATGGTGCAATGATATGTTGTTCAGTGATGGTGATAATGGACATCCTTGCTTTACCCTGATCTTACTGAAAAGACCTCTAGTTTTTTCATATTATGGATAATTCTTGCTCTTGTCGTTAGAAGATTACTGCTTGTCATATTAAGGAAAGATCCCTATATTCTTCAGTTTTCTAGGTTTTTTTTTTAAACAAGACTGAGTGTTTTATCATGTTAGAAGTTTTTTTTTTTGCATCTTTTGATACCATTATATAACTTTTCTTCTTGCTATTAATTTGGCCAGTTATATTTATGGTTTTATTAATATTAAATACATTCTTGGTATAAATCCAGCTTAATGATAGTGGAGAATTGTGATATGTTGTAGTCTCTTCGGTAATATTTTATTTAAAAGTTTATCATCAATATTCATTAGGGATATTGATCTATGGGTTTTTTTTTCTATTTTGAATTTTCCTAGTTCAAGTATCAAGACAATATTTGTATCATAGAAGGAATTTGAAAAGAGAAAGAGCCCGATCTCTTTTACTAATAAATTTTTTCGAAACCATTTATGTGGTGTTGGAATGAATTGTTTTTTAAATATTTGATGAATTCATTTGTAAATCCATCTGGTCCTGAGTTTTTTTCCCTTTGGGAATTAATTTATGGCTTGTTCAATTTTTTTTCCCCTAAGATTGGGGTGTCTTCTATTTCCTGATCTGTTAATCTGGAACAATTTATATTTTCACAAATATTCATCCACTTGATTTAGATTGTTAGTTTTATTGGCATATAATTGGGAAAAGTAATTCCTACTAATTTCTTTTTCCTGTTATTTAAAAATTTTTTGACATCAGTTTGGTGTTCTTTTTTTTAAAGCTCTTAATTTATAAATTTAGTGAATGTTTTGCTTTTAGTTTTGTTCCTTTCTTTGAGTTTCTATTCTATTTTCAAGTTCTATTTTGGTGTTAATTTTGTGTTTTGTGGAGTTTCTAGGGGTTTTTTTTTTTAGATGAATTCCCAATTCATTCCCTTTCTTCTTCCCTTTTATTGATGAAAGTGTTTAGAGACATATGCTCAAAGTTGTGGTATGTTGTCTCATTTTTGTCAGTATCTTTAGTGAAATAATTGATTGTTTCTATGAAGTTGTTTCTTGACAAAAAAAAAATCTTGTGAGGTATCAAGTACAAATATTATTATCCACATTGTACAGATAAGGAAACTGAGGCTCATAGATGTAAAGTGAATTGCCCAGTTATGAAACTATTAAGTGGAGTCTGGATTTGAGCTCAAGTCCAGTTGAGTATTGGTATATTGCAAAGAGTATAGTGCTTGGAGTCAGAGTACTTGGCTTCATGTCCTGATTTTATTATTTATGGGTCTTGCAATTTTGGGTAAGTCACTTAACTTCATTGGGCCTCATTTGAAGGGGTTGGACTAGAAATTCTATAAGATTATTTCTGATTCTAAATGTATGCTCCTATGAACTTTCTATTTTTTCAGAGATGTTTCATTGAGGCCTTTTATTTTTATATCACTGTTTTTTCTGGATATTACTGTCCACAACACCTGTGTGGAATTGAGTAGGCTCATGTGACAATGAAAAATAGCAAAAGCAACAGATGTAGTGACTAGTGATTGTGTCAGAAGGTGTATGCAATATTCTGCCTCAGTAGTCCCTGTCTCTTTGCTTAAAAGAAAGAATTATCCATTTTCCAGGACAATTTTTTTGTTTCTCCAAGTTTACCTTTCTTTTAGTGATCTGTTAATTTACATTGCCATAGTCACAGTGTATATATTTTGGGGAGTTCTTTTTGTTTCACTGTATCTCAGTTCATATAGTTTTTTCTCACGTTTCTCTCTAAAGTTCTCACATTTGTCATTTTTCACAAGTCTTTACATTCATGTACCCCAATTTTTCTAGCCATTCTCCAAATTTATGGACACTTGTCTTTTATATTAACATTATTTTCAACTTTTTAACCTCTTCCTCCCCTACCCAGAAAGCCACCCTCAGTGTTAGGATTAAAACAGAGAAAAATCTAGCAGCTAGATTTTAATCTAGTCTCGTTAGAAAACCTAGTGAACTAACACCTTGCCTGTGTTTGACAGTTAATGGAATATCCCACACCCATTGATTCCTTCTATTTTAAACAATAATTCTAGCTCATTTCTGCTACTCTTACTTCACAAAATTCCTCCCCCATAAAGGAAATTTTGAAGGGATAGTCAGAAGTGTTGGCTCTAGCCCAAGGAGGGAAAAGGGGATTGAATTGCCTTCTCCAACTGAAGAAACAAAGTTGAATCTAACTTTGAGAGAAAAGACAAAAGTCTACGGGTAAAGAAACAACCTTTAGCACAAAGCCTGGGGATTCTGGTCCTGAGTTTAGGCTTTAGACAGCAGGATAGTAAAACATTAAGATTGATTAACATCCATTTCTCCAGATAAATCCTAAGAGGGTGTGGCTGCGGCTGCTGTTGGCACATTGCTGAGTATGATGCATATCAAAGCAGTAACTAGGGAGTAGCCTCTGGAGAGAGACTCAGTGAAGGGAGTTCCTGCTTCTTTTTGAGGAGACTCTTGGAACTTTGGTCCTAGGAGCACTTTCACCCCAGCTCCCTAGGTTTATTTTTGGTCTGTGTTGCCCCTAGAGCTTATGGTTCTCTGAAAATGTAGTCTGAGGACACCTGCCAGGATGGTTCTTGAGATCCTTTCAGAGGTACTACGTGGCAAAAAAACCTGTTTTCATAATACTAAGACACTCTGATTTCTAATATGATAAATATGGTTTAATATAACCCACCTAAATAAAAGCCATTTGGGAGATGGGTCCTCAATAATTATAAAGTAAAATATTAAATTTTTATAAAGAAAAAAAAAAAGAGTTTAAGGGAATCCTAAGACCAGAAAATGCAAAAACAAGTGCCTTAGGGTAAGGTGGTTAAAAGTGAGACAAAACTGTTCTCGTGGGTGACTAGACCTGAAGAAGATTTGGGAGTGGTCAGAGAGAGGTGGAGGTGGTGACTGCCATACAAGTCGAAATCCTAAAGGAATTAGGAACTAGAGGAAGGTGTGGCTGATTTAAAAAAAAAAGATAGAATAATAATACTGATAGTTGACTTTTATGTTATGCTTTGCATACAGTACATTAGCTATTTGAATCTTATCATAACCTGGTGAGGTAGGTGCTATGCTTACCCTTATTTTACAACTTTATTGTTTTTTTACAATTATTGTATTGTGCAAGTATTTTTTTGGAATTTTGTACAAATTACAAAATTTTGCAAACTGAGTCTCAAAAAAAGTTAAGTGGCTTGCTCTCATGGTCACATAGCTAGTCATAAAGGCAGGATTTGAATTTGTTTCTTCCAAGTTCAGCTTTGTAAACACTGCACCATAACTAAAGTTTTAATGTAAGCACTCTACTAAGTGAGTTATGAATAATAACTCCTCACACCTTTGTGGCATTTTGTACATCTTAAAGCACTTAATCTCACAACAATCCTGTCAGTAAGGCAAAGATTTTTATGTGTGTTTTACAGATGAGGAAGCTGAGGTTCTTCCTACACCTTACTCCCCTCCATGATCTGACACTGGTTTCCTTGCAGTTCCTCAAACAAGATACATCTCCTGACTCTGGATATTTTCACTGGTAGTCCACCCCTACCCCCCACCCCAGAATTCTTTTCCTCCTCATATCCACTTCCTAGTTTTCTTAAAGTCTCAATTCAAATCTTCTGTTGTGGAAGAAGGTAAGTGCTTGTAGACTGACCCTCATAGAGAGTATATAAAGAGCCATGGACAGTCACACTGCTTGTTAAATATCAGTCATGATTGAAACTGAGGTCTCTCACGTGCACTTCCCTCACTTTTTCCAATAGAGAAGGCTTCAGGTCTTTGCCCGTTAGATCCTTTAATTAAAATTTCATGGAATGTTAGAGCAGAAGTGGACCTTACAGGTGTGACTGAGACCCCTTCATCAAGACATATGATATAGATTGGACTCTTTGTTAAGGACATGGAGACATACAGATTGAGAAAATAGATATATATATTGTAAACATGTAGAAAGAACTTGGTTGGGCCAAGGCCTGAATGAATAGGTGGTTTGAGAATTGAGTGCTACTGTGATAGTGAATTATTATTACTGCAGGTATTTAAGCAAGTTGAATGTTTCATTGAGTTGGATATAACTTTTCTCAGCTGGGACACCTCCAAATTCATTCTCTCTTCACTCTCATAGGAGGACCTTCACCCTTCTTTGTGTTCTGTTGTATCTTGGCAAAGTGATGTTTGCAAAAAAGGGATAAGTACCAGTCCTCCTTCAGTTAACTTTCTATATTTCACTTATGGAATACAAGTCTCAATCACGGGGGGGGGGGGTGGGGGTGGGTGGGGGGGGTGGGGGGGGG
>JAQQSV010003328.1:0-15970 GCA_028646515.1 Pseudochirops corinnae | reverse complement strand
CTTCCCAATTTTTCTTCCACTTCTCTTATTTGGTTTTCAAAATCCTTCTTTAGCTCATTCTAGCTTTAAGGCAATCTTCATGTTTATTGGAAGCCCCTGGTGGGGGAGCTCTGGCTGCACTGTCCTCCGTCTCTCTGCCTTGGTCTTTCTTTTCCCCAAAGAAGGAATCTAGGGTTTGGTTGCTGTTCTTACTTTGCTTCTTATGCTTATTCTTATTCATGGTTAGTCAGTCCGTGGTTTTTTTTTTATGTTTTTAAAATCTCTGTGGGGCTCTGCTTCCAGAGGGGAAAGCTCTGTCCCAAATCGGTGGGGTCCTCTCAGCTGCCATAGCTCTCAGGGAGGTGCTGGGTCCCTCCCCCACTTCCGGCTCACTGAAGGAAAAAGGACCACAAGACCAAAGCCCAAGACCGCAATCCGGATCCAGGCTGCTCAACATGAGAGCACTTGGCCTCTGAACGATCACTTGGTCCCCCTGCAGTCTGCAGGCCGAGGGCACTGAAGCTGCAATGCGGAGGCAGGTGCAGAACCTCTGCCTTTCACTTCTTAGCCCTGGAGGCATTTTGGCCAGACCGCTTTTCTCCCATGACCTCGCAAGTCCCACTGACCTAGTTCTGAACACTGCCGCAGCTGCCGCCAATCTGCTCACCCAAAGCTCCAGCCAGAGCTCGGCTCCTCTCATCCAGCCGCCCCCGGGGCTCAGCCAGGGCTTCAGGCCAGGCTGGTTTCGGTTTGCAGTGCTGATATGGTTCCTCATAGCCGAGCTGACTTTAGTGGAAAGTATATTTGTGTGTGTTTTGGAGTTCTAGGATTAGTTTAGAGTCATATTTTATGGGTATTTTGGGGTGGCTATGTGAGAGCTGCGATATGTTGCTGCTCCTATGCCGCCATCTTGGCTCTGCCCCAGCAAAGTTCCTTGACCTAAATATTTAGCACACATGGACTAGAACAGTGCCATCAAATCCAAACAGAAATAAGGGCTATTAAACCATACATAAGGATCTCTATGGATCACATACTGACTTAAAAAACACAAACACACACACATTAATATTATTTATTTTCCCCAATCAGACTGTAAACTATAGATGCTTTTCTAAGACCCTCTCAGCTCTGACACTCCCTGTTCTAAGGTCCCTCTCAGCCTGAACATTCTGTATTCTAAGGTTCCTCTCAGATCTATATTCTATATTCTAATGTGTCAAGACCTATCATGAAAATGTCTATAAGTAGTCAATCTTCCCCCAGTGAGGGAAGTCTAAGTTCAGTCGCAAAAGAAACTCAGATACTTAGTTTGGGGGCTGAATTTGTAGGACGTACAATTATTGTGGTTTCATGGTACACTATGGGATTGCCTTGAAAGAATTCACAGACTCAAACCATCTCCAACTCAAGCAAAGGCATTTATTAAGAATAACACCTCTCAGGAAGCCGGCTGAGATCCAAGAAGGAACTGGCAACTTAGTGAAAGCAGGATGGATTTTCATAGAGCAAAAGATGCAATTACATCATAGCAGAATATGAATATTAAAATATAGCAGGGGTTTGCTAAGGGATTAGGTGATAGGGGAGTGGTCCCAGCTTTGGTGGAACTACACATGCAATTACCCATAAGGCATACAGAAAAACCCATTTTGGGGGCATGTATATATGATGATCTTATAATGAGCCTCTCTACATCATAAGTTCCCCTAAAGGACAGTTTTTGCTATTATTGTGCAGGTGCTATCTTAGGGGAAGCTCCTTCTTTGGTTTGGTGATCAAGCATCCTGATCTACATTCTGTTAGTACTGCTTTCTGAATGGCAGGCTATTGTGATCCTGTCTGGGCAAGACAGATATTTATGGATCTTGTGGTCCTGTCTTGGGCTAAATGGATGATGTGGTTAGGTGATGTCTGCTGCTCGTTGGTGCATATGGAGAAGTTACAGTATTGAGTCAGGGGCAGGGGGGTGGACAGTGGTTGTCTTGGAGCAATGGGCCTGCTGTTTAGTGAGGTCCATAAGGAAGTTAGAATATCAAGGCTGGGAGCAGCTTTGTTAGGATTTCATCATTATCACTACTCAGATCCCATCTTGGACATGATTTAAATCCTTTCTTCTAAGCAGTATGGAACCCAACTGTGGACCATATGAGATCACTAGTTCAACACACAAATCTATGAACTCCCAGAGTTACAACAGCCAAGACTACACAACACCACTTAAGGAAGACAGAAGAAACAAAATGCAAACTCTTACAATTGGACACAGCAGTCTTCTTGGAGATGTCCCCTTCCTCCTTCTTTCCTAAATTGAACCAAAACTCCAACAGAGGTTGGTGAAGTACCCCAGCCTTGAAGGTTGTGCAAAGATAGCTCGAATACCCGCTGGATCAAGATTGGGTGGAGCCCCTGGCAGGTGGCCTCAGCTGAGAATTCTTCTCATTGTGTTTGTTCCTCAGTGCTCAGTTCCCTTCAAAGTATCTAGAAAAAGATTCTGTTGGACATTTCCTTGTGCCATTTTGGGGCTGAAAACTAAATCTGGCAGGCTAAGGGGAGGCACAAGGTAACAGAGGGAATAATGGACTTGGGAGCTAGGACACCTAGGGCTTGGTCCACTTTCTACTGTTTTCAGTATTACTAAATCATCATTGGCAAATCCCTAGTCCTCAGTTTCCTCAAGTGTGTAATGGGAATAACCTTTGCTCTACTCAACCCACAAAGTCATAATGAGGCAGAAACAGATATCACGGATAATAACAATGATAACATCAACAATAATAATTAGGAGTTAGATAGTGTTTTAAGGTTTACAAAACATAAAACCATTCATTATCTCATTTTTATCTTGACAACAACCTGGGAAGGTGTTGTTATTATACTCATTTTACAGAAGAAGAAACTGAGGCTAAGAAAGGAAAGAAGGAAGGAAACAAGTATTTATTATGCGCTTACAATGTGCTAAGCTCTTTACAAATATTATCTCTTTTGATCTTCAAAATAACCTTGCAAGATAGGCACTATTATTATTATTTCTATTTTATGGATGAGGAAACTGAGGCAGGCAGCAGTGAAGTGACTTACCCAAGGTCACACAACTAGTAAGTGTCTAAGGCAAGATTTGAACTCAAATCTTTCTGGCTGCAGGTCCAATGCTCTATCAAATGTGATGTGTGAAAGGGCTTTGAAAATTATAATCATAACTTGTTAGTGAATGTTGAGGTGCTTCCTCTCAATACTCCGAAGACTTCAGTGAATCTCTGTTCACATCAATGTGGTTACTTCTCCAAAGTAGATGGGTTATAGCATGCCCATCCTTGTCCATCTTGTTTGACACTTATCTATCGTCTCTCTGTAGCACCAATGCAATATTCACAGAGCCATTGATTACTATAAATATGCCTGCATAGTGCTCAATTGCAAAATATAGCAGATTCTATATAGAAGACAGAAGCAGAATATTTATTTAGACACCAGAAAAATAAATCCCAAAACCAGGAAATCGATTTTGTCATAGAAGTTAATGAGCTAATAAGCCATAACAGCACAAAAAGCCTCCTTTAGCCTTCCCACAAACCAACACAAGCCTAGCTGTCACAGTGGTTGGCAAACACCACCATTTACTCACAAGCCTAACTGTCTCCCTTGGATAAGTCTTCTCCTCCCACTGTATCTAGCTGCTCTGACTCCTAGCTTTCTGTGGGCTCTCCTCCACCCTTTAGCAAACTCTTCCCACCATAGGCTCCATGTGATTATACCCTCCCATAAGTTCCTACTAGGGGGTCCATCAAATATGCTGGGGACTTTCCTCCCTTTTCTCTTGACCATGTAAGATGCTGAGGGTCCCAGAGGAGAGTCTGAGCTGCCCATAGGTCATCCTTCAGTATCACCACAAGACCAGCCTATATTCTTTTCACTTATAGGGTTCTTTGATGAAATTCTTTCCTCTAGTTCTTTTTGTATTCTTTTGGTTGATGAAAGTGTTGAGAGACATCAATTTTCACCTAAGGACCACTCTGACTGCACCCCAGGTGTTTTGGCTTATTGTTTCATTGTTGCCCTGTTCCCTTAATATGGCCTTATCATTCATGCAATGAATTTAGCCATCAGACTCATTTCCACATACCTTTTCCCCAAATCTATACACCCAAAGATCTTGACTGCATCCCAGTCTGGGAAAGAGAGTTCTTTAAGCTTAATCTCAACAAACATCAATTCAATGAACATTTCAGTGTCCATCATATTCAAGGTGCTTTACTAAGTTCCAGAGATACAAAGATTTTTTTTTTTAATGGCATTCTGTATATGGTAGAAGGTTATAGGCATTAGACTTGTGATTTTATTGGTAGGGAGATTCTTCCCTGAAATGTTAGATCTTAGAGAATTGCCTAAAGGATTGAGAGGTTTAGTGACTTGTCCAGTGTTACACAAGTCAGCACATATCAGAAGCAAGACTTGAACCCAGGGTTTCCTGGTTTTGAAGATAACTCGCCTTTATATTATACTATATAATGCCATTATATTATACTATACTGCCTCTTTATAGAATAAGATATACATGTACTTATTATGATGCAAAGCAGAATGAGGTAAGTACCAAAGAGAAATCCCACAAAGAAACTATGGGAAATTTGAGAAGAAATAGATCATTTTCAGTCAGGTATGGGGTTTGGGTTGGAGGATCAGAGGAAGCTTCATGAAGAAGGTGGAATTGAAGGGTTATATAAAAAAATCCACCATTGGAGATACGTAGGAAATATATTCTAGAAATGGGGGATGGCTTGTGAGAATACAGTTGTAACAGCAAGTACCTTAGCACACCCAGAATGGTCTGTACTTAGCACAAGTTCTTTGATCTGCTTTTAAAGGAAAGACTGCTGTAAAGGGATTAATGATCTTAGTTTAATAAAGAAGTGATAAAGTGATAAAGACAGATAAGTAGAAAATACAAACAGAGAAATTAGCACAAAGACCAACAGATAGGGCTCCAATGATCTGAGTAAAGCAATATTGCATCACTGGATTGCAGGAACACAGACAACACCTGAGTAGTCAGGGGCTCTGAACATACAAGTTACTCAGTCTCCACCAAGAAATCAAAAGATCCTTCTCATGTGCAAACAAACCCTCCCAAAATGTCAACTCAGAGTATTAATACACTTCTTAGAGCCAGAAGGCATCACAATTCTGACTCAGTGCCTAATCAACTTAGTACCAAAGGGTGTGAAAACCTTACTGCAAGCAAGCCTCCCCCTAAAGAAGCTCCTCCTTAGGCAAGTCCCTCCCACCAATGGGCTCCATGTGAGGCCTATTAATGAGCAGGGAAGATCTTATTATTCCCATTAAAACTACAGCGGTGTAGCTGAATGGGACGGTATGACACTGAGAATGATAAGCAGTCCACTTTAGCTAGAACATGGTCTATGTGGAGTGACGTGGCCTTTATCCTAGCAATAGGGAGCCAGTGAACATTTCTGAGTAGAGGTGGAACGTGATCAGGTCTGTGCATTCTGAAAATTATTTTGGCTGAGGTGTGAAGGATGGATTGGAAGGCCAGAGAGACTGGAAGCAGTGATAACTAGTTAGACTACTCTTCCAGGGATAGAAATGAGCGATAAGGAAGGACTGAATTTAGTCCATGACAATGTGACTGGAAAATGAAAGGACAGATAGTGGGAAATAGCAAGGAGAGACATGGATGGGATGCCTGTGGAGAGAGAGAAGAAGAAGATAGGAACTTGCCTAAGGAGGAGCTTGCTTAGGGGGAAGGCTTGCTTGTAGGAAGGTTTTCACACCTTTTGGTACTAAGTCCTTTATAGAGGTTAGTAGCACTGTAATGACTCGGCCAATAGAGAAGCCTGGAATGCAAATCACCTGTAGATTAAAATGGTTATGGTTTAATCTTCTTCTATCTTCTTTTGATCAAAGATCTCTAACAAGGCAAGAACAGCTCTACCAGGCTGATGGATGCATGGGGCTATAACTGCTTCAGCAATTTTCCCATGCAAGTTGATAGATCATAATTTATACTTCTCCTGGGGTGGCCATACCAGTTGACAAATTCATTCTGGAAGAGGGGCTGGTTATTGGGAGATAATTTATGGGCATGTATGCGGTCATCTTCACTGGCTGCTGGCATTTATCAGGAACTGGGGCTTAGATGATTATCTTAGATCAAAACTCTCCTTTAATGATAACAGCTCTCATCTCTACACTGCTTTAGGGCTTGCAAAACACTTTCCTCCCAATAACCCGTGAGGTAAGCAATGAATGGATTATTAGTCATATTTTATAGAAGAGGAAATTGAAGCCGGAGTAGGAAAATGCTTTGCCTAGGATCACATAGCTCAGTCAATAAAGGAACATTCATTAAATACCTACTGTATGCCAGACACTGAACTAAGCACCAGGGGTGCAATAAAGGCAAAAGATAGTCTTTGTTCTCAAGGAACTCACAGTGCCAACACCAACGTCCAAACAAAACATCTTTGTTGTTGTTCGGTCATTTTTTCAGTCATGTCTGATTCTTTGTGACCCCATTTGAGGTTTTCTTGGCAGAAATACTGGAGTAGTTTGCCATTAGCTTCTTCAGCTCATTTAACAGATGGGGAAACTGAGGCAAATAGAGTGAAATGACTTGCCCAGAGTCACCTAGGTAGTACATGTTTGAGGCTGGAACTCAGGAAGAGGAGTCTTGCTGACTCTGGGCCTGGCACTGAATGGACCATGTCACCTCGCTGCCCACAAATGAGATATAGGGAGGATGAATTAGGGGCAATCTCAGAGAGAGGGAACTAGGATAAATGATGGAAGGAGGGATGACTGGGGAGGCTTCTTACAGAAGATGAGGCTTTTGCTGAGACTTGAATGAAGCCAGGTGACAGAGATGAGGAAGGAGAGCATTTCACGCACAGGGGACAGCCAATGTTAGTAACTATTAATCAGTTAGTAACAGAGCTACATTTGGAACCTAAGTAGTCTGGCTGAAAAGTCAGACAGCTCTGGGCTCAAACTTCACCTTCAACATTGCAATAGCTGGGTAACCTTGGACAACCTGCTTCTCAATCTCCTTATCTGTAGAATGGGGATGATAACACCTGGAGCACCTGCCTCACAGGACAGGATCAAATGAGAAAACATATTCCACGTTTGCAAATATTCATGCAGGATATTGAATAAAATTTTTGAGAATCACTGTTATACTATACTGTCTGTGGATTCCCAACGTGCGCCTGGATTTTGCAGTCACTTTGCTTCCCCAAGCCATCGTCTCTGCTCTGGCCTTTAACTAATAGCCACATGGTGGTGGATTGTCTTTAACTGGTTCTTTCACTTCCTCATATCCCACTCCCTGGTATCTGAGAAACTTCTGCCTTTAAGTTATTCTTTCCTCCTTCCTCTGCTTTATTTTCTGCCATATCTGATTGTTTTTCAAGTTTCATCCATTCTACTTTTCCAGTCTCTTTCACGACCATCCTTCCCTCTGCTCATACAACCAGCACTTCAACCCTTACCAGACCCTTATCACTGACCACTTAGATTGATTCTCTGAAAGACTTCCAAGCTCTGATAAATTCAAAGGGTCTTAAGGCCTAGGTCTTGGCAGCACACCTGAGGACTGTTTCTGTGAATAATTTTAAGGATCTAATTGCATAGAATAACGAACTCTATTTATTCAGAACTAAACATTGTTCAATAAAGTAAAGCATAACATTCATAGTAACATCCTTAAACAAAACATATATTTTATATATATGCACATACATACACACATATATGTATGCATGTATATATATATATACAAATGTATGTATCATAATGCTCAGTATGTCATATGGCACATAGCACATACCATTGCATTTGGTATCATTCCCCAAAATACTTGTTTACACAATCAGAGGGTCCCAGGCTAGGGTCTTCCCTAGCACAACACATCCTTAAGGAGGAACAGAAAATACCACACCATGCACCCCTAGGTCACTGTATGAACAACCTCCTTAATCAATACCAAGTGTCCAAGTAAGGTTCTCTTTCATTTTAACTTGAGGTTGACTTCCCAAGTCCCATGGCTCTTCCTGTGTGGGCTGACCGCGACTCTCACCTGGATTCACACATAGGCAGCTCTCCAATCCTGCTCCATATCTCAGTTCATGATGATTGTTCCACTCCAAGCTCCTGCTCAACAGCAGGCTCCAGGGTCTCTTGCTTGAAGCTTCTGCCTCTGGGAAAACAAAGCTTAACAGGGAAACAACACCGCTAGCACCATCATCTCAATTCACCTCCAATGTCCAGAGGCTCTGTAATAACAGCTAGGTTCACCTCAGCAGCTCTCAAAAGGGACTCAAGCTAATCTTCCTTCCCTTGGGCAGGTTTCTGCCCTACAGCTCTATTTGCTTTCAAAGTTCAGAGAATCCTTCAGCAAGTCTCTGCCATCAGAGGTTTCCCCCCAGCCAGAGATCTCTTCTCTCTGCCCATTTAAGCTGCTTCTCTCTCTGAGCACTGTGTCTCTCTCTCCTTGCTGGTTTCCTTAATGTCTGCTTTCTCAACATTGGCTCTTTTTATATATACAGTTTACTCAGCATCTGATTGGCTAGAGCCCACATGTATGTATTTGATTGGCTAGAGCCCACTGGCACATGTCTGATTGGCTCAGTACAGAGACATGTAAGACTGAGGCTGGGAAACTGAATACACACAGAAAAACTACAAAAAATTCCACTTTGGAATTTTTTACGCCAGGTCACCCAATGCTTTTTCTCAAAAAGCTTGAGTGGCCCCATCTTGCCTCTAGAGCAGTGGTTCTCAACCTTCCTAATGCTGTGACCCCTTTAATACTCATATGTGGGTGTAACTGCATATGGACGGACCTGCCTGGAGACAGAGGAGCAGTGTTTCATTTCCTAAGACCATCAGAAATATGTGTTTTCCAATGGTCTTAGGCGATCCCTGTGACCCCTGTGAAGGGATTGTTTGACCCCCAAAAGGGTCGCGACCCACAGATTGAGAACCACTGCTCTAGAGTAACATGAAAACTTCTCTATTTGTCATTTAAACATGAATTATTTATTTTATTCAGATTTCCTAGCCAACTTCCCACTATTCTGTCCATGGGTGCCAGCCCCCACCCTTCTCTTCCCCATCTCTCCCCCTCCCCCTCACCTTATGTGTTGTATTCCCCCATAGAAAGTAAGCTCTTGAAGGTAGGCATGGTCTTCTTTGTTTGTACTTACATTCCTAGTAGAACATAAAGAAATGAATTCTAAAAGTCTCACTGGGAGCCTTTAACATCAATGAAATCACAATTCTGGTTAAAAAATTATTTTTTTCAAGCTTACTTTTTTGTATACATGTTGTATCCCCATTGATGGCATATAAACTCCCTGAGGACAGCGGCTGTTTTGTTTTTGTATTTGAATCCATGACACCTTCTATAATGCCTGACGCATGAAATACTTAATAAATTAAATTTATTTGAATTGAATTGAATGCAGTGACCAAATATGACTTCCAAGGATGGATGGTGAAGCATGCCTCATCCCTCTTGGTCAGAGGATTGGTAGAATATAGGTGAAGAATGAGTTAGGGCATTGTCAGGCATGGTCAATGTACAGTACTTTTGTAAAAGGGGGATTTCCTCCCAGTCCATCAGAGAAAAAAAATCACATAAGGTGGCAAAGAGACAAAGTGTAAATGTATTAAATGAAGTAGAAACCCTTTGGAAAATGTGAAGAAGTTCTCCATATTGGAATTAGGAGAGAAGTTTGCCATTGGCTCAGTGAAGATTGCCCATGTCTCTGTGGCCCTCAGAAGGCAATTTTAGCATCTCTGAGTGAGAAATGAGGAAGCAAGCAGATTTATGGAGTGTTTCTATCCAAGGGTAGTTGGGGGGGAGTGGGGAGAGCATGAGATTTAATCTGTCCTATCCCCTATTGACAGTGGAATATTGGAGCAGAACTACTCATCCAGTAGCACTTTATTTTGACTTGTACACAGCAAAAAATTCTAAAGGAGAATCCAACTGTTGAATGGGAGAGAGAAAGAAAAGAGTCAGGGCAAAAAGTAGTGTATCAGAGGATACAATGAACTACTGTTACAAAAGAGAATTAACCTTGATAGTTGGGAACAGGCTTAGGGAGGTTAGAGGAATTATTTGCCCAGTAGAGACACTGTAGCAAGGCAAAGCACTTGTAAAAGTGCTTAGCCAAATGCAAGGCACATAGTAGGTACTTAATAAATGCTCATTTCTTTCCTCCCTTTCATTGTGAGGACATTAAAAGAAAAGAAACAACACTAATTTCATGCAGTACTGGAGAAGTGATTTGTCTTGTGTATTCCTCTCTACTAGTGTTCTCTAAGTCTGTGCCCACTTTTCCCTTTGACAGTGTATATACTTGTGGGAGAGTGCACCTGAGCTTTATGGAGGGGAGGGATGATATTTTGTAGCTATAGTTTTTACTATGTTATCTTAGGAAAAGTCTTTTTTTTTAAAGTTAATTCTGTCTACTGACTGATTATTAAAGGTAAGTGCACCGATGGGGGCTTGTGGCTATAATTTGAAGAGTATAGTTTCCAGGGTTTACTTTGAATCTGAGGTAATTTCCATCCTCTGGGGGACTCTTGAGTGCAAGTTTAGGTGGGAGGTAACTTCTTGAGCAAAATATAACACACTTTGTTATAAGGAAGGGTTCTGTGGTGCCAGTGAGGCATTGGCAAGTAACAATGATGTAAAGGCAAAAAGAATAACAATAAGACATTAAAAATAAACAAAAACATGGAATGGTACTGAGTTTTAAAGCTCAGGATGGGCTGCAGCTTTCAAAGAAAGCTGAGAAAAAGAGTCTTTTTAGTTTTATTGAGGAGAAAGATGAGAACCTAAGAAGAGAAAGAATCCTTGCTTGGGCTTTTGCATTGATGATAACTGATTATAGGAAGAACTGGTCAACTCTTATTCTGTTTCCTTTCTCTGCCAAGGAGAAGGTTCTTTGGACTGGGAAGGACAGAACAAAGTTGGTGAGAAAGGCGTTGATGCCAGAGATATATAATGAAAAGGTAAAGGGGGTTCTTGATGAGAGGCTGCATGATGGAGGCAGGAAGATTTGGGAATAGATTGTGCCTGGGGCACTTTCTAGATGTGTAACCAGGTGCAAGTCAATTACCCCCTCCAAGCCTTAGTTTTTCCATCTGAAAATAGAATAAAAATTAAAGCTCCTAGCTCACAGGGTACCTGAGAGGCTTAATGCATAGGTGGCGCTGAGGAGCTAGATAGGCTGAGCTCTCCATCACCTACCATCCCAGGAGACTTACAGAACAGGCTAATGTGATTCATTTCCCCTCCCTTTCTGTGGGCAGTCTCACTAGTAGCTTTCTTTCTCTCCGAGCAAACTTCTTCCCCTCCCATCACCTGATGGCTTGTTTATCAAAGCCAGGTCACAGACTGCAAAAAAGAAAGTGAAAATTCTCTCTCTCTCTCTTTCTTACTTAAGATTTTATCTCTAAGATATATGTGTTCTAAATTCAGGCTAACTTTATATAACACTGGTCTCTCCCCTTTGCCTAATTGTCTAAATTAGCTTCAAGCCCCCAAACCAGCTTTTGATAATCAAATAGTCTCTTGACTCTAAACAGGAAATTATCTTTCTCTTTTCCTTCTGTTTGTAATTATTCAATGGAACACACACACACACACACACAACTTTACATTTCTGTTGATCAGAACAACTTTATAATATCTGCTGGCTTCAAAAACAGTAATTCAAAAAAAAAGAGACATAAATGCTTCCTGAGCCAGGGTAAAGCTTCAGGTTAAAACCATACAATTGTCCCCTCTGAAGAGAAGGAAAGGGGAATTGGAAGGAAGGTCATTAGTCTCTGTTTTCAGTCTGGATCAGCAGTGAAGGTTACACCATGGACGTATTTCATGCTTGCACTATCTTCACTGCCCTAGGTCAAGACACCCAGCTGTTGCTTATAACCTCCCAATCTGCTCTTTACTTCCTCCTTCCCACTGTTTGCTTCTGTGTCCCCTTGTCTCACTTCCTCATTTCCTACCCACAAGCATCTACTGTAAGGTCAATGTCAGCTGCTTTCTGGGTATTTTGCACTAGGGTCAGATCCTCAAACCCTGAGTAGTTTAGGGAACCCCAGAAAGGTTATTTACCAGACAATACCACCCCCTGTCTTTTTCCCATCTCCCCTTGCTTCACATCCAAGATTTTGGATAGAACTCTAAAGGATGGGTTACAAAAGTATGTAAAGAGCTGCATAAATCATGAGTGTTGGCTAGTATTGAGGTTTTCTGACCAAGATAGTCTATATCTTAGCACTAGAAGGATCAGAATTTAAGAATCCTCAAAGAACCAAGCTTAATCAATTGACACAGTGCATTTACCTCCTTAACTATAGGACAAAGAGAGAGTAGGATGAAAAATTTTATTTCAAACTAAAATTATAATATTTTTACATCCATTGATGACCCTGATTGTTTTAGTGATTAGACAGTGAAAGAAGTAGAAGATGTGATCGCTGAGGTACCATCACTGGTCTTTGAAAGATTATGAGGGGGATTGCTAAATTACACAGGCCCTGGAGTCAGGAGGACCTGAGTTCAAATCCAGTCTCAGACACTTGACACTTATGATCTGTGTGACCTTAGGCAAGTCACTTAACCTGGATTGCCTTCAAACAAAGAGGAAGGAAGGAAGGAAGGAAGGAAGGAAGAAAGGAAGGAAGGAAGGAAGATCATGAGGAAGGGGAGAAGTACTATTATGTTGGTGAAGGACGGATGCTATACCAATTTTCATAAAGGCAATGAAAATAGAATACATTAATTATAGGATGATGAGATGGACTTTGATTACTGGCAAAATTCTAGATCATATTATCCAAGAGATGGTTAGTGAAGATCTAAAATCCAAACAACAAAAAGGAAGAAGATCATAAAGAACCAGCATGGCCTTGAAGCAGTGCTGAATGGCCTACGTAATCTATTTTGGGGTGATTTTTATAATTTTATAACATTGTTGTAACTTCAGTCTTGTGTATGTATGATCAGTTTATGAAGTCAGTTTAACTCTGTTTCCTTCCCTCCCCCCAGCTGTAAAGCATTAACTGTTTCTCCCCTGCCCCAGCCTAGAGGTATTTCCTCTCAAACCATAAACTCTTCATTCAAGGTACTACCTCCTTTTGTCCTAGCAAACAAAACTCATGCATTTGCAAATCTGGATGGGTATATCTCATTTAATTTGACCTCAAATCTGACTGCTGGTTGACTTTATGACATTTCAGGGCTAAAACCACACCTCCAAGCCCTGGCATCCTGCTGTTTGTCCCAGTGAATTATGGGTAAAACACATGCGCAGTTGATGTGAAGGGTGCATGTTCCTTTAAGTATTAACCACTTCCTAGCCCCTCCCTAACTCCACCTTTGTGCCCCTTATTAGCCTAATGAATCTGTGATTGACAGTTTTGTCTCTTTAAATTCTGTATCTCTATCTTCTGCTCTCTGCAGGATTTTTCTTAACTCTCTCCTGCCCACTGATAAGCGTAATAAACTTTTATAAATCTGCCAAAGGACAGCTGAGCCTGTAATTCTTTTCAGACGCCGAACCTAGAAAGTATTTCTCATTAGAAATCCCCCAAAACCTATCCCGCATCAGCCTCATCCAGACAGGCTATGCCAGGCAAACATTTCTTTCTCGAGAGGATTTTCTTCTTGTTTTCTGGTCATTTCACTCATGTCCAGCTCTCTGTGCCCCCTTTAGGGTTTTTTTTTTTTTTTTTTTTTGGCAAAGATACTGGAATGGAAGGGGAGGGGTACAAATACAATAAGGACAGTCACTTCCCTCAGGGAGTTTACAGTCTGACAGGGGAAGATAGGCACAAAAGGAAACTGAAAAGGGGGTCACCAGGGGGTGACTTGCCCGAGGTCATACAGTTAGTCAATGGCAGAGCTGGAATTCAGTCCTAGGTCCTCTGATGCCAGTCCTGAAAGCTTTCTATTGACTTATCTAGGAATAAGGAGTTAGTAACACTGTCCTTGTCAGGCCACACCTAGAGTGTTAATGCTCACTTTGGAGCACCATATTTTTTTGACAAACTAGAGAGTGCCTGAAGGAGGGCCACCAACAAAGGGCCACAATTTTTGTGTTGTGTTGTGCCAACAAAAGTTGTTGTGTTTGTCCATTGTTCTCAAAGAGGTCCATGGAATCAGGGGAATGATGACACGACTTGCTGTTGACTTTGATTTGAGTGAGGGAGGGCTGTGCAAGGTCTCCAGCCTCTCTTTCTCCTCTGGAACCATCTGGGTCCAGGGGCCAGATATTCATCAGGACGCAATGGGAGGTCCTGGCCCCTTTAGGCTAAGGCCTTTTCATGTACTCACTTAGAGAGAGGTAACACTCATTCAGGGAATAGTCCTCTTTAAGAAGTGAGTCAAAGGATGGCCTCTTTAATTAGAGAAAAAGAAAAAAATTCAAGCTGGGAAGAGAGGCCCCTCAGGGTTGCTGTTGCAAAGAGAAACTGTTGCTATGGACTTTCACTCTAAGCCAAATATATACTAACAGAATCTAAGACAGTCTGAGGAAGGAGAGTTTGACTTTTGTCTTGTCACTGGATTGTGAAAACTCTGGAGAAGAGAGTGAGTCTGTGTGTGGCTTGGCATCCCGTGGGTATCATTCACGCATCAGTGTGATGTCTTTGGGCCTCTTTGAGCATGAAGGATGAACTACACTTAGCCAATCAAAGGCATCAGAAAAGGCTTAATGCAACAGGTGGGATTAGAGCTGGATCACTAAGGAGAGAGGGATTCTGCAGAACCCAAAGACTTCCAAGACACTCAGTCTAATCCTTTTCCTACTTCCCAGCCCCATCCCCCCCTACCTCTCAGTTTCCCTTTTTCTTGTGCTAGCTGAACTATGACAAACTTAATTAGAGCTAAATGGAAGAGAGTTTAAAAACTTCATGAGCTCTTAACTATAATGCACCCAATGGTTCAGGGAAAGCAATCTAAATGCAAATTCTTTTGATTGGGCTTGCTCTTAGCTATAATGGGTTGTTAGCTTTGGAAATAGACTTGCATCTAAATAGATTAAATCTATTTCCCAGAGGCTCTGAGTGAGAAGGGTGGGACCATGTGAGAATTGAGGGAAGTGGGTGGAGGTAGAGGGGAAAGAGGAGGTGGGAGCTGATCATGGACCTCAGCAATGCCTTGAGAATTCTTTCGCACGTTCTGTTTGGTATCAAACCACGTTTGTAATGTGCACCTGGATTCTGGCCCTGGTGGATACCTCCAGGTCATTGTAGTGAGAAATCCAGTAGCCTTGTTAAAGGTCTCTGACCAGGCAACCCAGATAACTGTTGAAATGCCCAGCTAGTACAGATAGTGTGTATGATTTGTGTTTGTCCTTCATTCTCGGCATCAGGGAATTGATGACATGACTTGCAGCTGACTTGGATTTGAGTGAGGGAGGTCACCAGTCTCACTTTCTCCTCCAGATCCATCTGGGTCAAGTGGACTTGGATTTGAGTGAGGGAGGTCACCAGTCTCACTTTCTCCTCCAGACCCATCTGGGTCAAGTGACCAGATATTCATCAGGATGACTGGAGATGACCCAGGATGCAATGCAGGAAAACAGATTTGTAACTGAGGTCTGCCAAGCAGGGTCGAGCACTCACGGGGGAGGGGTGTGTGGCCAATCACAGACAACAGATGGAGTGTCTGCTGGGTCTTGGCAGCTCAATTTTACTTATTACTTGAGGTCTTTGCAGGGTTGCCTTTGATGCCTTCAGGCAAGTCTAGGTGTATTCACCTAGATCTGAGGCTGTAAATTGTGAATTCATCTAGACCTAAAGACGTAATGAAATTGTGCTGAAAATTCATGGCCTGTGACATTTTAATGTTGTTTAGGTTTGAGAAGGTAAATATCCACAGTGTCTGTTTCTATTATATCTATAATAGCATATGATATGATATGATATAATTAATATAACATTATAT
>JAQQSV010003327.1:0-15973 GCA_028646515.1 Pseudochirops corinnae | reverse complement strand
CGCAGTGCTGATATGGTTCCTCGTAGCCGAGCTAACTTTAGTGGGAAGTATCTTTGTGTTTTAGAGTTCTAGGATTGGTTTAGAGTCCTATTTTATGGATATTTTGGGGTGGCTATGTGAGAGCTGCAATATGTTGCTGCTGCTATGCCGCCATCTTGGCTCTGCCCCGCCCCCCCCCGGAAGGTAATTCTTAGCATCACCAGAAATAAAAGGTTTTATTCTTTAGGTCTGACCCATGGTAAGGAAAAAGGAGTTAAATAGCATCTATTATTGACCATATGGAAGTTTTTAATCAGTCACTCAGTGATTCAGACCTGCCGGGTCCAAAATAAAATGTACATTTTTAAAAATGAGTTGGAATGGGAGGGAGATAGGGAGAGTTAGGAGGGGAACTGATGCAGAAGATGAATGCGTTCTAACCAGCATGCAACATTTCCTAAATAAAGCAAAATGATCAGAGGGAAAGGAGCTTCTGTCATAGTCTGGGGCACTGGAAAAGTTTGATTCCAGGAGAGGATTCTGGGAAGATGGCGGAGTGGGTCAGAAAATTCCCAGCTCTCAAGATTTTCCCCCACAAAAGAGTTAAAATAGCACCTTTGAGTGAACACAGTGTGGGTGAAGATAAATAAGAACAGGGGCATAACCAAGGTCCTTCCCAGACAATTTGAGAAGATCAGAAGAAAAATTCTAAGAGGAGGTTTTGTCCCTGTGAAGAGTAAACACCTCCAAGCTAGGTTCCATTTTAACAGCAAGCCACTAACCTCTTAAACTACAAGCAAACAGCTCTGGGGTTAGTTGGTTTGTGAGGTTGCCTCAGCCACTGAAACTTTTACCCCTGGGATAGTGAGGGGAGTTGGGTGTATGAGCCGGTAAGATTGAGGGACCCTCTGCTGACCAGGAACACCAGACCCAGCTGTGCTGTGGAGAGTGGCAGGGGGCTGAAGGAACCAGCACATGGCTGGTGAGTGCAGAAGCAGGGAGGCAGAAAGCCCCTGACTGTGGGCACTTAGAGGAAGCTGAAGTTTTTGGCTTTGGTTTCAGGCTAAAGGGAAGAACTGACGATCTGAGGCAAGAGGCACCATTTCCCATATCCCAGGGCTAGAGGCAACTACAAATAACTAAGCTATCATCATACACAAAAAATGCACAGGCAAAGGAGAAATAATCCAACTCTAGAAACCAATTATGGGAAGAGAGATAACCAAGGTTCATCCTCAGAGGAGGATGCTGAAGTAAAGAAACACCCAAAGAGCATTGTTAAATAGTCACCTGCCCAAAAAAGAATTCACAGATTTATAAAAAGACTTCAAAAATCAAATGATAGAGATGAAGGAAAAACTAAAAAAGAAAACAAGAATAATCCAAGAAAAACAAGAAGGGTATGAAAGGAAAGTCAACCAATTAGAAAAGGAGATTCAGAATCCTAAGGAAGAAAATGACACCTTGAAAATTAGAATTGGGCAAAGTGAAGCCAATGAAATTATAAGAGATCAAGAAATGATTAAGCAAAATATGAATAATGAAAAAATAGAAGAGAAAGTGAAACATCTTGTAAGAAAAACAACAGATTTGGAGAATAGAGAAGAGAAAATTTAGAAACAATTGGACTAACTGAAAATTATGATCAAAAAAAAGAATCTTGATGCAATCATACAAGAAATAATGAAAGAAAATTGTCTTTAAGTATTAGAACAAGGGTGGGGGAGTAGAAATAGAAAAAAATTATTGAACACCACTTAAAAATTTATCACCACCTATGAGGAAAACTCATAGGAATATCATAGTCAAATTCCAAAACTCCCTGCTCAAGGAAAAAATATTAGAAGCATCAAGATTAAAGCAATTTAAATATGATGGTGCCACAATTAGAATTACACAAGACTTAAAAGCAGAGACATTGAAGGACCGTATGTCTTGGAACACAACATATTGAAGAGTAGAAGAACTGGAACTCCTGCCAAAAAATATCATACCCTTCAAAGTTAAATATTATTCTGAATGAAAAAAAAAGGTCATTTGATAAACTCTCAGACTTCTAACACTTTGTTGAAAAAAATTCTGAACGCACTGGAAGAGTCAACATACAAGAACCAAGAGAAATATAAGATATATGACAAAGACTGAATATAAGGGACTCGTAAAGACAGACTGTTTACTTTTTATATATGTAAAATGTAAAATGAATGTCTAAGAGTCTTATCAATATTTGGGTAGTTTATAAGAAAGATTGGGGTAAACCTAAGAATGATATGAATTTAAAAAGTAAAACCATTTAGGAACAGCTTAAAAGAGTAATTATTTGAGGTGCAAAAGGGAGAATTGTTACAGAGGAATCAATTGTTACAGAGGAATCAGATCAGAGAGGAGGACTGGTAGTTCTAGTAACCTACTTCCATCAGGAATGGGTTTAAAAGGGAACAATATGGGGTGTGGAGCCAAGATGGCAGAGTAGAAGCACACACTTGATGCAGACTCCTCTCCAATCACTTCTTATATATGTGAAAAAAAAAAAGACTCTAAACAAACGTTAGAGCTACAGAACCCACAAAGAGACAAAGAGAAACAAAGCTCCCACTGAAAGAAGCCTGGCAGGCCAACAGGAAGGATATTGCATCAGGCTGGGAGTGAAGCATAGCCCCAGATGAACCACATGGTTCGGGTGGCCCCGATCAGGGGTGGGCCCAGAGCAGATTTCAGGAGAGAGAATCACCAGCCCCTGTGGTGGTTTCAAGATTTATCAACCCATAAATGCCAAAAAGAAAGTAAAAGGTCAGTGTGCAACTTTGTGGGAACAGGGGATCAAGAGCATGGTCCAGCCTCTACCCTCAGGACGAGAAGTGGTGGAGACATGGAAGCTGTGCAGCTGCCATGGCCTGGCTGTCTCAGGAGCTCCTGCCTTGCGGATTGCAGGGGGACCAAGCAACCATTCAGAGGGTAACTGCTCTTGCTTTAACCTGCCTGGATCTGGATCTCAGTCTTGGGTGGTGGTCCTGGAGTGTGTGACCAGTGAGCCAGAGCTTGTGCTGTCTGTAGAGAGGGCGCCCAACAAATACCTCCAGCAGCTGCAAAAACCCCAGTGATTTGGGACAAAGCTCTCTCCATTCTGGAAGCAGAGTTCTACTACGACAAAGAGCTCAAAAGTCAAGTAATTGACTGGCAAGATGAGCAAGCCCAGGAAATATAAAGCATAGATTCCTTTTTTGGGGACAAAAAGGATCAAGGCATGGAGTGGGAAGAAGACAGTGAAGTCAGAACTCCTGCATTAAAAGTATCCAAGAAAAATATGAATTGGTTACAGGCCATGGAGGAGCTTATGAAGGATTTTGAAAATCAAGTAAGAGAAGTGGAGGAAAAATTGGGAAGAGAAATGAGAATGATGGAAGAAAATCATGAAAAGTGAGTCAACAGCCTGCTAAAGGAGACCCAAAAATACACTGAAGAAAATAACACCTTAAAAAATAGACTAACTTAAATGGCAAAAGAGACTCAAAAAGCTAGTAAGGAGAACAATGCCTTAAAAAGATGAATCTGCCAGACAGAAAAGAATTTTCAAAGACTCGCTGAAGAGAATAACACCTTCAAAATAAGATTGGAGCAACTGGAAGCTAATGACTTTATGAGAAATCAGGATACTATAAAACAGATCTAAACAAATGAAAAAACAGAAGGCAATGTGAAATATCTCATCGGAAAAACCACTGCCATGGAAAACAGATCCAGGAGAGATAATTTAAAAATTGTTGGACTACCTGAAAGCCATGATCAAAAAAAGAGCCTAGACATCATATTTTAAGAAATTATCAAGCAAAATTGCCCTGATATTCTAGAACCAGAGGGGAAAATAGAAATTGAAAGAATTCACTGATTGCCTCTTGAAAAAGATCCCAAAAAGAAAACTCCTAGGAATATTATAGCCAAATTCCAGAGTTCCCAGATCAAGGAGAAAATACTGCAAGCAGTCAGGAAGAAACAATTTGAGTATAGTGGAAACAATCAGGATAACACAAGACCTAGCAACTTCTATGTGAAGGGATCAAAGGGCTTGGAATATGATATTCCAGAGGTCAAAGGAGCTAGGATTAAAACCAAAAGTCACCCACCCAGCAAAACTGAGTATAATTTACAGGGGAAAATATGGTCACTCAATGAAATAAAGGATTTTCAAACATTTTTTTTTTTTGCCTTTTTTTTTTTTTGGAGGGGGAAGGCAGGGCAATTGGGATTAATTAGTGACTTGCCCAAGGTCACTTGGCTATTTTTTTGTGTTAGGTGTCTGAGGCTGATTTGAACTCAGGTCCTCCTGACTCCAGGGCCAGTGCACTATTCACTGCACCACCATCACCCCTATTTTCAAGCATTCTTGATGAAAAAAGCAGAGCTGAACAGAAAATCTGACTTTCAAATACAAGAAGCAAGAGAAGCATGAGAAGATAAAACAGGAGAAAGAAATCAAAAGGAACTTATTAAAGTTGAACTATTTACATTCCTACATAGAAAGATAATAATTTTAATTCATAAGACTTTTCTCAGTATGAGAGTAGTTGAAGGAAATATATATGTATATATTTGTAAACAAACATATATATGTATGTATAGGAGGGTATATGTGTATATAAATATATATGTGAGTGTGTGTATATGTGTGTACAAGTATACATAGACAGTGGGCACAAGATGAGTTGAATATGAAGGGATGATATCTAAAAAATAAAATTAAGAGGTGAGAAAAGAATTTATTGGGAGAAGGAGAAAGCAGGAGATAAGTTAGGGTAAACTATCTCAAATAGAGGCAACTATTACAAAGGAGGGGAAGTACAGGAAGGTGAAAGGGAATGGAAGAACCTTATTCTCATTGAATTTGGCTTAAGGAAGGAATAACACATACACTCAATTGGGTATCTTACCCTACAGGAATATAGGTGGGGTAGGGGATAGGAGGGGTGATGATAGAAGGGAAGGCAGATTGGGAAAAAAAGGGTAGTTAGAAGCAAAGATTTTTGAAAAGGGATAGGGTCAAAGGAGAAAATGGAATAAGTGGGGGGCGGGACAGGATGGAGGGAAATATTGTAGGTCTTTCGCAATATGACAACTATGGAAATGATTTGGGTAACTGCACATGTACAACCTATATTGAACTGCTTGTCTTCCCAGTGTGGGTGGGTGAGGAGGGAGGAAGGGAAAAAATTAAGAAATCAAAGTTTTAAAAACAAATGTGTTTTTTTTTTTAATGTGTTTTTTACATGAAACTGGGAAATAAGATGTAGAGGCACTGAGGTATAGAGGTTTATCTTGTCCTACATTAAAGTTAGGGGGGTGATGGGGGAGGATATAGGGGAGAATGGACTGGGGGAAGGGGTATTCAGTGGGCTTGTTATTTTGGGGTGGGGGAAGGGGAAAGATGGTGAGAAAAATTGTAACTCAAAATCTTGTGTAAATGAATGTTGAGAACTAAAAATAAATATTTTTTTTAAAAGAGGGAACAATACATATATTTAGAAGAGTATAGTAGTCTTCTAAATTCAGAAGAAATAAAATGGTAGGGGCATAGGAAGGAAGGACAGGACAAGGGAGAAATCTTTGGAGGGGAGGGTGAGAGAAAAGGTAAATAGGGGTATAGAAAGGTGTTTAGATTTATGAGAATGGGAGGATAAAAGAGGGATCCTTGGAGGGGGGTAGGCAAGTCACAGGAGGGCAAGGTAGTGGATAGAAGTAAAGTAGAGGAGGCCAAAGGGATAGGAAACAAGAAATATAATCATACATAAAAAACAAAGGTCAAGAGTAGAATAGGTTTGAGAAAGCATATTCTATATATGTAGTATGTGTATGTGTATGTGTATGTGTATATGTACATGTATATAGCTATAGAAAAACATATCCAAATTTTATTGTCACCTTTGGGGGGCTTTGGGGGGGAGGGGAAAAAAGAACAAAGTAAAAAGTGCACAGCTGAGAACAAAAGAAAACTCACAAGGAAGCAAAGACAAGATGGACAATTCTCAACCCAAGAAGTATTATTTATCACATAGGCTTTCTTGAAATGAAAATTCATTGTTAAACATTTTGAATCCTCTCATGTTCTGCTATGCACATGACATGCTTTTATTTTTTTCTAACTGTATATTTAAGTTTTAATATTTAAGTTTATGATATGTTTTTGTTTCTTTTTTTATTCTCTATTTGTGCTCTGGTGTTTGAGTCTAAAATAAAATTTTAGGGGAAAAAAAGTTTGATTCCTGCCTTTTTCGTGAAAATACCTTGTTAGTTCATCAGACTGAGCAAATTTCTACATGTACAATGACTAGCTCTACGAGAGGAAGGTTTCCAGGGTTTTAAATTTCATATCTAGAAAAAGCTGCCATCACTGGAAATATTGGCAAGGCTGGGATTGACCACTTGGGCTGAAGTGGGGTAAAACTGCCCAGGATTTCTCTAGGGACTTGTCACGAATGGAGGCACAAAATGAGGACGTAATTGGCCCTTGTTTCTTCCCAGGCCTCCCTGTTCTGGGAAGGCCAACAGGCACTTCCTGAATTATCCCCTTTATACCCTTCTTGGAAAATCCAGGTTTTTGGATTTTGGCTGGGCCTGTCTGTATACCTTGGAGGTGGAAGTGATAGAAATTTTTTCACAGTGACTATGAAAAGTCATCTTTAATCTATGTGAAGTTGTGTTATGTAAAAATCTGAAATTTCAGGCAGGAAGGAGAAATTCCAGTTGATGAATATGATGATGATAGCTACCATTTATATAGCACTTATTATGTGTTGGAATCTGTGCTAAGCACTTTGCAAATATTTCATGTGATCCTCACACAGCCACCCGAGGAGGTTGGTGCTATTTTTATCCCCATTTTACAGGTGAGTATACTAAGGCAGGCAGCATGCTTTGCCTAAAGTCACACAGATATTAAGTGTCTGAGGTCAAATTTGAACTCAGGTCTTCCTGACTCCAGGCCCAATCCTATATCCACTGTGTCATGTAGCTTCTGGTAGAGCTGTGAATTAATGCAACCTTTTTGGAAAGCAATTTGGAATTGTGCAAATAAAGTGACTAAAAGGTTAAATCCTTTGACTCAGAGATTTGGCTACTAGACTTTCACCCCAAGGAATTTATTGATAAGAAGAAAGTCTCTGTTTACACCAAAATATCTCTAGCAGTACTTTTTGTAGTAGCAAATAAATGGAAATAAAGTAGATGACTTATCAATTAGGAAATGGATAATCTGCTTGTACTGCCTTCTAGTTTTATCCTTTTAGGGAGTGAATCCTGTGTGATCTTAGGTATTAGCTAGACCACACAAGGCAAGCAGATTGGGAAGAGTATTATTCCACTAAGGGCTATCAATAAAAACCATAAAACTTGTTTCCACAAACTGCCAGCAAACCAAGACCACCAAGATGTGTTCAAGGGACTGGACCAAGTTTGGACAGGTACATGAGCAATCTTCCTCATATTTTGGGTTATTCCTTTTATCACTTCACCGTTGTCATCAATTTTCACACAGCAGGTTGACAGATTCAATTTCCCGCAAACCCTGCCTTCCTCAAAGAGCAAATAATTTAGGACCAATCTGCGCTGAAGGCCTGCCCCTCAGGTTTGGGTAGCTTGGTCTGCTGGCAAATCCAAGGCTTTCGCAGTTTGATTCCTAATAATTGTCTAATTAGACAGTTGAGGATATAGATCAGAGTCCTATATCCCCAGCTTCCATCCTGAGCCCAAGTTGTTGGTCCATAGGTTTGGATAATTCTTTCAGGGGGCCATGTGTCACCCCACCATTGGCATCACTTGTGTTAGGGTAGTGTCAAGACTTGTAACTCCTTTTTGTCACCCTCAAATCATCATATAACCTCATACCCAACTGACCTTCCTCTTGTTCTGATAGAAAGAAAAACTTTGGTCTGACTAATCCTATACAGCGAACTCCAGACCAGTTGACAGGTAAGTGAGTATAAGCTGTTTGCCCACAGATCCAAAAATGACCCCTTAATGCAGGGTGTTCTTCTGAGTATAAGATTGGGTCATTTCCTCTAAAGGGAAAGTAGATGGGCAGCTCTTCATTTTCTAAAGGTCCAGATAAGTAACTAACATTACTATTTTTAAACCAGGAGCACTTCCATAACCCAGACCCTGGGATCCATTCACATTTAGGTATTCTTCTAGGATCAGTGAGATTGCTAGTACTCCAGAATTGATCAAACCCTTTTACTCGGTATGTTCCATTTGACCGGTACCACACAAGCTAAGGTCTTGTGACATTAGGAAGCCCAGGCCTTTCACTGTGGAAGGAATCACACTGCTGCCAGACCCTCTTGTCACCCTTCCTTCTGAGGCTCATAAACTGTGTTTTTAGCCACACAGTACAATTCACAAGTATATTCAGCCTCTCAGCTCCATATGGACTAATTCCAACCTCCCTCCCTGTTTCCTGCTGCTTCAAGCAATATTCCCCTTCTTCCTCACTTGCTAATGCATTTCTGCTAGTTTCTAAAAACCAATGCCATTATGGATTAAAGAGAGGTTACTTAAAAGCCACTCAGGTCTCAAGGGTACCACACCCCAGAGCCATTGCCCAAACTGTGGTCCCCCACAAACCCAACAATTTGTCACATTAAAGGTCTGGGCTACAATTTCCATCAATTTTTCAAACTTATTTCTTCCCGCCACTGGGAATATTGATACAATAGGAATAATAACATATAACAAAAAGTAAACTAAGGAAAACTCCATGGTATTACACTATTATTACAGATAAAATGATTATGTAAGAGTTCCAAGTAAACACAAACAAAAAGAACAAGTACAAAAACTATTAAAAACAACAAAGGAACAAGCAATCAAACCAAGCAAGCATAGCAATCAAAATTCTCACACAAAGGGACAAAGGCTCAGAGTCCATTTGCCCACACTGTAGAGGGCTGGTGCTGGAAGCATAGCTTCAACTCTTCCCCAGGGCTGACTGGTTTAACTGTCCATTCAGCAAGGGGTTCCACTGGTCTTTTCACTCATGTGTGATGGGTCCACCCCTGCTCTTGGATCTGGACAGCAGTGTCAGGGGTCAGCAAGACCCGGAAGGGGCGAGTTCTCAAATTGTCCTCCCAGCACTTCCCAATCCTCCTAGATCCTTTCTCTTTTGCCTTCCTTGTAATCAAGTTGTTATTGCACCTAATCCTTGATCATTTTTACAAAATTAAAATTATAATCTTAATCAATTGTCATAATCACACCTATTCCTTTTATATGCTGCATCAATTCATTATTAATTCCTCCACCAGGAGTAAGATTTTCATTAAGGAATTCTATTCAGTTAGCCACCAGAACAATATTTACTAAATAACCACAAACTATCGTACTATTAACATTAGCTAATTAGAACCAAGTTGAGGCTAAATAACAAATTAATATTCCCACAAACTAGGCCCTTACTTACAGAGGGGCACCTCTGCTAAATCCTAAACCTAATAGTTTTAATCTTATAGCAACTTTTGATGTTCCAGAATCAAGTATTTAATAGATTTAGTGTTATACTTTCAAAACTTTTGATTATTGAAGCTTGTCATCAAGAATAGGGGCAAAACTGTAATAAGAGAACCATATTTCCCTAACTTTAGAATGTCAGTTCCAGGCAAGATGTATACCAATGTAGAATCTGCATTGAGCCAAGCTTGAGATCTGCTAGGTGCTTGTGGGTAAATCGAGTCAGGAGAATCCTACCTCAGCTCATGCGGGACATTCCCCAGACCTTCTTTTGCACTTAATACCTATATCTTACAGGATCTGGCACCATGGATGGGTGGCTCAGGTAGCTTTTCTTAATATTTATACCTGGACTTAGACTCAGAGAAACAGCCAATTAATAGTGCCATCAAAACTTAAGTAACAATCTCCAATAATCAACTTAAGATATGCTTCCAATCTCACATTGGTTGAGGAAAACATCTTGAATCCTTATTCATGAAGAAATCAGATCTTCCATCAGGATTATAACTAATTGTTCTAACAGATTTTTATCTACTTCTCAAATTTCTCTATCTTCTTATGACTATGCTTAATCTGAGTTCACACTAAAATTTCTTTTCTCCCAACTAAAAATTTGATCCCAACAATTAATTCAGTCAATTGTGTTAATGCCCAATTGCTCTTTCATCACTTTGAAATGCCCAATAACTCTATTCCACACAAATACACCTTACTCCTGTCACTTTGAAATCCCAGCCTTAATTTATGGGATAATGTTCCACCATTACATCTCTTTATTTGACTTATTAATTAACATCTATCTTCTTAAAATGCTTCCTCACACTTAGGATGTCTCAAGCAACTATTTAGAGACAGAAGGGTCTGAAGGACGCTCCTCTTTTCTTTTCAAATCTTTTTATCTATCTTACTTATTCTATTAACATCAATATTATATTTTATACTGGACTCTGAAAAGTTGGGGGAGGGTGTCTTTTTATACCTCACTTTTTGGAACAAGGCTTATTCTTGATTACTTTGCAGAGGTCCACGTCTAATCTCACAAACTGATAAATTATATATCTAATTATTCTCATAACACTCAGAAAGAATATCCTTAAGGCAGCAATATTTCAAACATCTCCCTTAATTTTACTTTTCACCAGAAGTCTTTTGCCCTTTCTTAGATTTCAACTAGCTGTGGTAGGAACAGGTCCCCTCAGGTTCTTTCTCACTGTGAGCCTCTTTCAATTCTAAGGCTTCATTTAGTTCCCAGAGCAGCTCATAGTGACGGTGACCCCGGACCTGGAGGGGGAAATATTCTGTATCCATTAGCTTCTTTTTGTCATCAGTAGAGACTTGACTGGACAAAGTATTCACATGCAGTATGGTCCCAAAACCTTTTTACCTTAACATCAATTTAATCTTATTAAATTATATTATACCTCAAAAGATTTTGCCAGGACTCACATATCTAAAGGGATTCCCCTTTTAACATCTTCCCTTTCACAGATTTTAAACTTGTCCTGGTATAAAAGCTAACTGTTAGGAATCCTTTTTAGACCTTTTTGTACACAGACTTGCTACTTTTCCTCAAGTCAGGCTTATTGTTTAGGAGCCTCATAACCGAAACAAACTCCCCTTCCAGGGCTGATGACCCTGCCCTTTTTTCATACACAGAAACAATTTCAGATTTTACAAAACTTACAAGAGGATTCACAGTGTCTTTTTTCCACATAGTTATCAATAATTACTTTTCACAGACATACTTTTATAAGCATCTGATTTATACAATAGCTTCCAGATAACTTAGTTAACAATTTCATATTTTATAAAATAATCTCAATTGAAACCCTCTCTTGAAAACAAAGACAAACTTAAAAATTTATAATTCCTCAAATTATAATACACATGATCAGAATGCCCTGTTCATCATTTTTCCTATTCCTTTTGTAGTGTAATTCCTAATTTAGCAGCTTCTATAATATAAGAGAAACTGCTTCTCCTATAACACAAATAATACAACTATTTACCAGATTTCATAAGAAAGCCAGGAATATTATAAATACATATCCAATACCTAAAATTTAAGCTTTGAAACCAAGATCAAATAATTACCAATTTGGTAACCTTAATTTAGTTACTTCCATATTGCTTTGCACAAAAATTCATTCATCCCATAACCATTAATATAAACTTCACACACAAAAGAAAGTTTTACATTAGATTATCAAACACAGTACAATTAACTTTTTCCTCCCCAGTTCTCACCAGAACACACATCTTATTTAATATATGCCATTTGAGTGAGCACTGTACAAGCCAAAGCCAAAACACCTTTATAATTATATTAATTCTAAACAGATCCCTAGCATGCGGATTCCACCACAATCCTTACAAAACATTCTGAGGGCGGGAGAGGAAGAGAGGGGTCCATACAATGAATCAATTCCTTAATGCCAAATGACAACACAGACCTCTTTTAAATTATATTACCATACGTTTCTAGATCCTAATACCCTTGGCCCTTTAAAAGAAAATATTATCCACAAATCTATATATTTTCTTAATATTTCAATTCCCCATTCACCTTCATATGTTACTAAGGAAGTTTACAAGAAGTCTGCTTTCCCTTATTATAATTGGGTCATTTTAAAATATGCTGGGCCAAAATTCTAACTGCTTCCTTTAATTCTAACAAGTTACATTAATCTATATTTTCTACCATAATCGGTGTCCATCTCAAATTCAATAACAATAACCACTCAATTTCAGCCTTTCTACTAAAAAAAAAAACCCAAAACCTTCCTCGAACCCTCTCAACATGCTTAAACCATATGATACTAACACAAGGGTGCCCCAGGATGGGGGGAATACCCCCCAGCTCACCCCTATCTATTCTTAAACAGAAACTTTCCTAACTTTCACATTTTCACTCAAGCCTTTATTTCTTCTTCCCAATCTTTCAAACCTATTGCTCAAACTACCTGTATCCTTTTACATTCCAAATTAATCATACCCCAAATTTCATGCTACTCTAAACCTTAAAAACTAGAGGGAATTAAATACCTGACAATTTACATTCCAAGAGAGCCATATTTCATCCTCTCCTCTGCCCCTCCTTTTCTGAGAGGCTTACAAAAAGTTTCAAACTATAAGATTTATATACCACCCTGGCCCTTATACTCATTCATATTCCCAACACCTTAAACAGGATGGGGGAATATTCCCTTTCAAATATCTCTTTCCCTTCTAAATTTTCAATTTTGCTCCCACCTTTCCTGTTAGTAACTAACCCTCAATATATCTCAGATTCTTTTGATTTAGAGGTTTTCCTTCCCTCTCTCTTTTCTCAATGTCTTTTCAGTAAAATTCTGAAGGATCTGAAGGATTCTCAGTCTTGGACTCCTCCACTCTCTTTTCCTTAATTGCTACCTAATCTGATCTCCTGGTTACATTCCTTTATGCAAGAACTTTTGCTTTGGGTGAGGCAAGAAATCATTAAATGCTGGTCAGCCTCAGCCCATCCTTGATCTGAGGGAGAAAGATTCCCCTCCTTTTTCTTAACTTTTTCTCCTTCCAAGATCCAAATCTGGCCAGGATTTAGAACACAGAAAGAGCAAAAGAAGGTTTTCTACACTGTTAATTTATACAGCAAATATTTCTGACTTTCTTTTTCTCTCACAACTCCCCCCGCCATCCATTTGGTGGGGGGGGGGGGAGAGAAAGAGGAAAATTTCCATTTCAACTGCAAACTGTCAGAAATACACAGACACAGACACACTCTGCAGGCACAGACATGTACCCTGCATAGAGACACTTGCTTTACACAGAACAATATGAGACAAACATTTAAGCTGACTGCACTTAATCTATTTTCTGGGCTCCTCCTCCAGCTCTGATAACCACAGTGCTGCATTAGAGCTCTCTTCTGCATTAAATAGCACTTTAGAGTTCACACATAAAACCAACTTTTGGTATACCCAATCTTGGAAGAGCCATACATCAGCCAGTAAGCACTTTCTCCAAGTGGCACCCCAACTCACACATAACAGCAATATTCTACCATTTTCCCCTTATCCTGATTTCTACACCTAGGTGAGTTCTCTCAATTTTGGAGTTTGTTCCCTAATGGACTTTCTACTGATATAGTTTCCGCTCCACCACACCAGATTTAGATTGTGCTTTTTCCATCTTTAATGGAAGTTGTTGATGAGCTCCCCAGGCCTGTGGCCCAATGAATAGTGGGAGAGGGGGTACTTCTTACCCTCTCCCCCTCCTCTGGAAGGAGTCACTTGCCTTCCTTCAGTCACCTGTGGAACTTTGCTCAAGGCATCCC
Organism: Pseudochirops corinnae; assembly: GCA_028646515.1. NCBI lineage: Eukaryota > Metazoa > Chordata > Mammalia > Diprotodontia > Pseudocheiridae > Pseudochirops > Pseudochirops corinnae. The sequence goes on along the minus strand of JAQQSV010003327.1, from coordinate 2,181 downwards.
TCCCTCAGGATGGGTCAGCCCATACGACCCCCACGACCCTTAGTTTGGCTCACCTCCAGGAGAAATACACTTCTCTTTCATGACTGTTCCTCCACACCAGCCAGCCAGAGATTTTTTTCAACTACACAATCAGAGCCTTATCCTCATTCCTGTCTCTCTGAGTTTTCTCTGCTGTCTTAGGTGATAGACCTAAGATAGACTCTATGGCAGGAGTTTCTCTCCTCAAGTCAAGGACCATTGGAAAATCTCCGGACAGGCATCTGTTCCTGACTTGCAGTGAGAGAGTCCAGCCACTGGATCGTGCTAGATCCTGGACGAGCCCCTAGCTGTATGGGACAAGAGGACCCTTGCCCAAAATAAAATAAGCAGAGATATCTCCAAATAGAGAGAGGAGGGATTTATTTAATTATTTCTTCTTGCAAGAAGGGTGGTCTCACTCCTAGAAGCAGTATAGTAGGAGAGGCAAAATACAAAATGCAAAGCTTGGCTATATACCCAAAAGACCACTCCTTTCCCCTCTCCTTTTTCTGTCCTGTTCCTGTTAATTAGGAACTGAGGTGCATAATCTTAACTGCAAAAATCTGCTGGCATTTGCAGATGAAATGTCAGTAATATAAAAAAACAGAAGGTATATGTCTAGTGGACATGAAAACAGACAAAATGTCATTAGTATCAACTTAGATATGAAAGCAGAAGATAAACGTTCTAACAATATCAATATAGATATGAAAGCAGACAACATTTTATGAATCATGGGGATTTTATGACACAGTGACCTGCCCAGAGTTCCACAACAGGATTTCCAATTTTATATTTGTTTTTTTGTTTTGTTTTTTGCCTTTTCGAGGGCAATTGGGGTTAAGTGACCTGCCCAAAGTCACACGGCTACTGTCAGGTGTCTGAGGCTGGATTTGAACTCAGGTCCTCCTGACTCCAGGGCCGGTGCTCTACTCACTGTACCACCTAGCTGCCCCCAATTTTATATTTGTACAGGTCAGATGGTGGTCAGTGGAAACAAGTCTGGGACATTCGGGTCTGTGGTTAAATTTGCAGGGTCTGTACTTTCCCCTCTTATGTATTAGCTAAGCTTAGCAAAAACTTCAACTTATGACCAGGGAAGTAAGGCAAGGGTCCCAGGCTCCCAGCCCAGGTTACTAAATCTTTGGTACTTTATTACAATTCTGTTCAGATTTCTGGAATGTTACCTGAGAAGTTTTCACTATTATTCCATTCATAATACATGACTGCAATGGAATATTATTGTGCCATAAAAAAATGACAAATAGGATGAATATCTGGGCTTTTTGTCCTGATGAGAGTATTTAGTTTTTTAGAAACAATCTTAACAAAGCTTCATTTCACTTCACTTCCATCCTAACAAAGCTTAACAAAGCCTCATGCTGAGGCTTAGTCAATTCATGGGACCCACCAAAGAGGAGAGAAGAAAACTCTCAGTTTTCTTTGAAAAGTGACTTAGTATCTGCAGTGAAAAAAAAAATCCATAATGAAGGAAAAAATAATAGTTATTAAGAGAATATAAGAAGTGGAAAAAGAAATTTATGAATTCAGAGAGAAGTTGGAGGGGCAGAAAACTGGTAGTTACTACAGAGCAGAACTACTAAAGTCAAGGATTAATGAATAATTTAGAATTTTCTATAAAGTGTAGTCATTTAGCATGATAGACTTTTTCAAAAATATTATTTTTGTTGTGTTTCAAATACTGTATTTAATAAATATGATATATGTACATAGATATATGCATATGCATATACCACATACATATTCCTTATTAATATTAAATCTATCTTTGGGGCAGTGAGGTTTAAATATATGATTTAATCAATGTAGGTAAACTCCTGGTGAGGAAACTCCCTCTATTTAATAAATACTGGCAGCTGCCTATAATTTATAGTTGCGGAGAATTTGCACTAAACATTGAGAGGTTAAATTCTTAGCTTATGGTCACACATGTTGTATGTATAAGAGGAGGAACTAGAACCCAGCCCTTCTTAACTCCAAAGTTGGCCCTCTATCCACTACTCTGCTACTCTGCCTCTTCCTTGAGAATCTTTATATTAACAAAATATATTAATTTATTTATAGACATGATTTATTTATTTTCTTTACAAAACTTATATCTATAGGCCCACAGGGTACTCTTCCCCCAACACACACACATAC
>JAQQSV010003326.1:0-15985 GCA_028646515.1 Pseudochirops corinnae | reverse complement strand
ATTTTGTCTTTGAATCCTCTGGCTATTTACTCTTCTCTCTCGAGGAAATTTATCTCTTCCCCATTCCCCTAAGTCACTTAATTGTGAAATCTTATCCACCACCTCTGAAAGAGGGTGCCCTACTTCCCCAATTAATAGAGTCAGAATTAGGTGCTTGTAAGCAGGAGGAGCCGTTTTCACTATGATATTTGTGTGAGGAACTCCTAGGGGGGTATCATGATATGTATTTGTACTTCCAAGAATGATAGCAGTTTTCATTACTTCCTCCTTTAGCTTCATCATACAGTCTCTAAGTGAGTACCAGGGTCTGTCTCCACCAGGCCACATAGAGTCAGTAGGATATTGCCTTTTGCATCACTCTGTAGCTAAAGCTAACAGATTAGTTCTGTGGATGCCTCCTCGCGTATGGTAATCCCTAAAATCTTGGTGCACCAAAGGATTCTGACTGATGCTTATGAATTTTAAGCAATCTATAGTGTCCACTGTTATTCCACCAGCACCTTCATCCATAATTCTTACCATCCAAAACACTAAAGATTCTCCCATTCTTTGGGTAAAACTACTCAATATATCAGTAATCTCCTGTTGAGTGAAATCCTCAGTTATCTCACTGGACTCTGTTTGGCCCTGGTAGTTCTTCTGTCTTCTTCTTCATATGGGGAGAGCTTCTACATTAGAATACTCCTCAGGTAACCCTGTTGCATTCTCCTCACACACATTCTCCTGGCAGCTGTCTGGGCAACTCTGCCCAGCCTGTGCAAAAGCTGCATGTACATTCCTTCTGCTAGTTTTTGGCTTCCTTTTAGCCACATGAATAGTAGCTTGCTCTTCTACCTGGGCAGTTTGCTCTTCTGAATGCTGTGACACAGAAGAATTGTCAGGCAAACCAGCTGACTCCCTAGCCATCTGAGCTTTTTCCTCGAGGAGCTTATCTCTACTTTTATACATAAGGCGATAACACATTAGCAGGACCCAGCCTCTCCTGCACACTCCTGCCAGTTCTTTGCCTGATTCTATGGGTATTCCTTGCAAACATCTTTCCAAATCTCCAGGTTCTCCCCCTTTCAGCCTTGGTTCCCAGTTTTCACAGGGCCCTGTGCTTTTGGCCCATTCTCTGGCTAGAGAGGAATAAGGCAAATCCTCCCATCCTGGGATGGCCATTTCTCCCTCTACAACCCTCCTGCTTCCAAATAGAGGCCTGACATTTTGTGATCCCATCCTCATGGCCAAATGTATCAGCACTGCAGTATTCACAATGCCTACAGTAACTATAAATATGCTAATATAGTTATTAGTCACAAAATGGAACAGGCTCTCTACATAAGAAATATAGATAGCACATTCATTTAAATACCAGAAGACTGAGTCCCCAAACCAGAAAGTCAAAGCTAACCCAGTAGTGATGAAGTTGGCACATGTGGTCAAAGTAGTAAACACCCACATCCTCAAGCCTTCAAACAGGACAGGCTACCTCAGGCAAAAACCCTCCTCTCCTCACACACGTAACTGCTCAGCATCCAGGCAGCTTGGTCCCAGCAGCTCCGGCCCCTGGCAGTTCCTGCCCCAGGCAGTCCTCAGCAGGAGTCCTTAGCAGAGATTTTGCCCTGCTCAAAGCAAAAGGAGTTCGTAACAGCAGTCACTGCCTCTGAAGCCGCTTCCTGTCAGCACCACACAGAGACTAGCTTTGTTCCAGTGTTCTCTTGCTCCACCCCTTCCTGCTACATCAGCAAGCTCAAGGGGCATGGAAGATCTTCAAATCCCAGTATTGTTACAACTACATGAAACTAGGACTTCACAGAAGAGGCAGGTGAGCGTGAATTGTGATGGGTTCACTGATTATGTCCCCACGGTATCAAAAAATTTAAGGTCAGCTAAAATATTCACTCAATAATCCAAATGTCTACCAAATGTTTGTGTATCTGCAACACAGATCACAGAACCTGGCACGAGGTATTTGTTTTACAAAAGCTTGTTGATTGATTGATTGATGTTGTACAGCCGATAAAGATTTTGACTGGCTCATTGTGTGAAGTATCTCAACATAATGAAAAGGATCCTAAATTTGGAATGAATAAAAACAAACAAATAAAAAACTGGGTTTAATACCGATTCTACCAATGATTAGTAGTCTGACTTTGCTCAAGTCACTTAATAATGGCAGACTTCAATTTCTTCATCTCCAAAATGAATTTCTACTCCTTAAAGGACAAGTCATAATTTAGGTATCTTTGGACTCCATACAGTGCCTGTGAAAGTGATTTGCATATAGTAGTCATTTTTAAAATGTGTTCTATAATCCATGAATCAACATAGAAATATATTTAAAATCATAGGGTTTGAAGTCTTGAGCTTGCTTGTGATATTCGCTAAAATAATTTAAATAATTTTCATTTTATGACATGGTCATGATATGATAGATTAATTCATTTTGTATGTTAGAAATAACTGATGCATTCATATACATTTAATTTGCCTCCTTTGTAAAGAAGTTATACATTTTTCCCAAGAATTATCTCTTCCTCTGTTTACCTCTCAGCACTTTTTCATTCTTTTATATTCAATTCTTGTTAAGTTCTTTTTCAGTCATATCTGACTTTTGGGATTTTCTCAGCAAAGATACTACAGTAGTTTTCCATTTCCTTCTCCAGCACATTTTACAGATGAAGAAACTGAGTCAAACAGGCTTAGATGACTTTCACAGTGTCACACAGCTGAGAGGAGAAGAGCAGAGCAGAGAAAGGCTCAAGACAAATGCATGGTGCCTGTTATTTTTAGACAGAGGTCCTGAACGAGGATTTTACTGCTATTATATAAGTCCTGAAAGAGGACATTATTGCTGTTACGTACGTCCTGAAAGAGTAATTACTGCTGTTATAAAAGTCCTGAAAGAGGACTTTACTGTTGTTACAGAAGTGCTCGGACTTTACTGTTGATTTCTGTTTGATTTCTGAGACAGAAACCTTGTCTGTTGATTCATGTTACTTTGCCAGACAGAAAAGTTCAGGAAATGTGTACAGATATTGAAGCTCTGTTAAGCTTAATATGTGTTAATATTTCTGTAGCTCTGTTAAGTTTTATCTTCCTAGAAACAGAAACTTTGAAGAGCTTGGAGTACAGCAATAAACTGACTTATGAAACAGGGGCAGAGAGCTACCTACATGTGAGTCCAGGCAAGAGTCATCCCACTGAAGAGGAGCCATGGGGTTTCAAAGTCAGTCTCCAGTTAAGATGAAAGAAGACTTTACTTGGGTACTCTGTATTTACTGATGAGATTGTGACTTACTGTGACATAGGGTAGTGTTTGTATTTCCTACTACCCCTTAAGGATGATTGAAATCAGCCTTGAGTCAAAATGAAAGAAGACTTTACTTTGATACTCTGTATTGACTTAAGAGATTGTAACTTACTGAATGATATGTTTTGTTTAAAGCTATGAGGCACCTTAGTAATAAATTGTTACGTTATGTGGTTGTGAATGTTGTATTTTAGTTTCCTGAATGTCATGTTTTAGTTTATTGCTGAATAGAGAGTTTAGTATACTATGAGATTAGATCCTTAAAGTTATTCACAGCAGCAGTCCTCTGGAGAGCTGCCAGTGATTGGCTTTACAGTCTCTTACTGTACTGTCAGTTTCTTGAGGGAAAGGATTATATTTTAATCTTGTTTGTATCCTCCAAAAGGCTTTCCAAACTATAGGCCAAAGAAATTTTATTCCTGACAAAATTCTAGTACTTATTATTCAAGTGTTGGATAGTGAACATCAATGAAATGAAGCAGTTATCATAAGTATATCAACAAAAACAGGTCATGGTGGGTTAAGGCTGTTTTTTTGTTGTTGTTTGTTTGTTTGTTTTTTTACAGTAGAGCTAGACTGACAGATCAGAGTAATTCTATGAATGAGTTACTTAGACTTTATCAGATCGTTTGACAAAATCTTTCATGTCTTCTTGCAGATAAGATAGAGAAATGGTGAGCTAGATAACAGTACAGTTAAATAGATTTAAAACAATTTTGCAGGCCTGACCCTAAGTGTGGTCATTTCTGACTCAGTAGCATTTTTTGGTGAATAGAAGATTTTAGGTTTTGGACTGAAAGTAATGGCACCCATTAGTTTAAATCCAAATATCTCCTCTATATTTGCCATACCAAAAGGGAACCAGAGTTTTAACTTTTCTCCACCTCTGTAGCCCATTACTTCTGATCCTAATATAAGTGAGGTATTTATTAGCTCATTGAATGTATTAAGTGATGGATTATCACTGCATAAATTACTAGACATAATGCCTTCCTCTTTCCAGTAACAGGCAAACACATGTCCATCTCCTTATAGTTTAATAAGGCAACAGCAATTACCACCAGGATTGCCCAGTACTTAGTATAGTGCTTGCCATATGCTACAGTGAGTGCTTCATAAATATGTGTGTGCATATGTATATATATGTTTATATATTTATATATTCTTTCTTCACTTCCTTCCTTCCTTCCTTCCTTGCTGTCTTCCTTCTTTCCTTCTTCTTTTCTTTTACAACAAGATTTCTCCTAACTTCTAGAACCTATAAATCCCCAATTCCTTTTAGGAAGATAGACTGGTCCTCCCTAATCATAATATTAGGATCCCTGAGAAGAGATTCAGATATGTTATATTGTTCCAAAGCTGTAGTTCTGTTTTTGTTTTTGTTTTTTTTAATTTCTGTTCTATTCCAGGATCTTCCCCAGATATTATGTTAACATTGATTTCCCTCTACTTACTTCCTTGAAATATTTTGTGCTGTATTTCCTTTTATTTCTTCTATATTGGACATGAAACATTTGCCTATCCCAAAAGGTAGAAAGAGGTGCTCTGGAGTCCTCTTTCATTCTGGGAGGGAGACTGGCTTGCACTTTCAGCAGATAGAATAAGTCAAGGAGTACAAAAGTGTGTACCCTCCAGATCATTCTTAAGACTATCTTGCCAATCACATTTATTGGGTTACTAGTTGAATTAGTAGTTATTCTCAATTCTCCTTAGAAACTGTTAGGAAGGTATGTTTGGGTTGCTTTTAAACTGGCCTGCTTGGCCCTTTTCTTTTCCCTCCTTCTAGCCTGTTGCTGAATGTAAAAATGAGCAGGTGACAAAGATTCTCAGGGAATGCAGACCATATACCAACAGTACCCAAGAGAATGCTTTTTATCCTTCATAGTCAGTCTAGCCACTAACAATAAACAATAAAATTATTTTTTTCTGGTAAGCACCTATTTATTTCTACTTTCTCCCATGTCAATTCTCCATTTCAATTATAACAGAGAAAATACCATATCTTCTGTATTTACATTTTTTTTTACAACATAGATCAAGAAGTAAAGACTGCTTATAAACATCACATTCTTATGCATATGTCCAAAAGGAAAGGGAACTCAGAATCTCCCTGCATAACCAGATGTAATATATCATATCCACTACTGTCAGATGTCTGCAGGTATATCCTGATCCAGAAACAAATGACTGCATCACCTTTCTTCCCTCATTTGCAAATTTCAAATTGCTGATTCTGGTTGTTAAAACATTCAGTCTTTCTTAAGAGGTAAAGAGATATATAAACAATTTCATTTGTGGCTAATAAAAGAATCACTGTTGCAGTCCCATTTTATTGTGCAGTATTAAGCAGGACTCTTATCCTGAAAACGTCCAGCTTTATTTTGCCACTTATGACTGTCTCAAGACAAGATTTGTCATGGTCCCTCAGCTATATGACATTAGGAAACTGTGGGAAAAAGCAACTCTTCCTTTTATGAAGGACTCCCTTGAAAAGAAAAAGGGATATGTTTGAGAGGGGGATTATTGCAACTCCTTGTCAGCATATTCACTCTGGCACATTTTAGCAGCTCATCCCAGGTTATTTAGCCAAAATTTATTTTAGCATTATTTTAGACATTGTCACTTGCTAAAAATGAATTTTAATGCTGTGAAAATGTCATATAAGATTCTACTCATATACCTATAGGAGACAACTTAAAATTATCATCTTTTTCACGCTCAGCAATAATTTACGGAATGTTCCATCATTCAATGATTTTCAATGACCTCCAGTTGTTGAGCTTATCCCCCTTCAGACTTTAGAAGCTCTTTGTTTTTGTATCTTATTTATGTAATCTAGGTGAAGAGGTGATACCATGAAGTGGTCCTTAGTATGTTGATGAGGGACTTGGAGACAAAGGTAAAATATCAAAAGGTAAGATGATAATTTGACTATTCCTTGGATGACTTTTCCAATTTTGTCATGATAAGTTAATAAATGCTGGTACCTAAAGAAAAGAATTATATCTTCAATTAATTTAGTGAGTGCCTATGGTTTAGTCATTTATCAACTCACTTTAATGACTGGTACCATATGTACTGGAGTATGTCCAGTAAGTACGTTATTATTAGTTCTTAATTGTTCACCTATACCTTATCTTCTTAAGCACAGTGGACAAAGTGAGAATTTCAGAAAGGTCTGAGTTGAAATTTTGCCTTATCTAAGTGGGGTACAATGGGAATAGTTTAGCTTTGCCTTCTTTTTTTTTCCTTAACCCAAGGGAGAAATGGAGTTTCTGTTTCTTAGTCGTTCTTTTGACTTGTTGCTTCCACCACCACCACCACCACTCCCACCAACTATACAAGTGTGCTTCAATCAGAACTGAGTTTTAAATCCTCTATTTAATTTTATGTTCATATTCTCTATTTGTTTTTTGGGTTGCTCAGCAAAAGTAAATATAGGCAACTCACAGTGTGGCCCTCTCTTGATGTCTCTTCTTTCCCTCCTCATCTTTCTTATAGGTGGAGAAAGGCAAAATGAAAAACTTGAAGGCTTTTGGTGAAAAAGGGAACAGTTGGCTTGAAGATAATGAGTTTAGCTCAAAAGTGTATTAATCTAGGGGTAAGTCCCATTTCCACATCCATTCATTTTTCTGCAAAGTTAAAAAGAAAGATAAAAATAATTTAAAAGTCCCTAAACATAAACATAGAATTTATAATATGCTTGAAAAGTCCCAAATCTCTGATAAGCACTAACCTGTTGAATTTTACATAACCAAATACCCAGAGGTGATAACATTAAAATTATACATATAGAACCATTGTTTAAAAAGTTAATAACTAATAGGCAAAAATGTTTAAAAATTTAAGTCATTGTTATCAATTAACCTTTCTACCTAGAGCTCTAGGCTATAAAATTAAAGGGAGAAACTAGAATGGAGTAGATGCATCATTTTTTCCTGCAGTTTTTCTCTGAAAAAATCACATTTATTTAATCATTTTCTACTCAAGTATCTCAATAAGCCTGTCTTCCCTTTAAGGAAGAGAAAAAAGGCTTCTAAATCTACTAATAGGAAGAGTCTTCCATGTGACACTAAAGCTTCATTCTCCCAACAACTCTCTTCCTTGTCTTTCTCCAGAGAAACTTTTTTCAAAGTCCTCCTTTTCTGGTTATTCTGACTTTGCATTCTAATGGTGAAATAAGAGTCCTAGAATAAGATATGCAACTCCTAAGACCATTGCAATTTAGGCTATGTTTGAGATAGCCCAGATTTGCCAAAAGGATTGTCTCATTTGTAGCATTGGCTTGTCTCTTTGAGGGAGATTTATAAAATAGGGCATGCATTCACAGCAATTCTCCACTTAGAAGGGTAATTATGAAATTGATTGTGCTTGTGTACCCAGTTAAAGAGCACAACTCTCTCAAAATGGGATGGAGCTGAGCTTCCAGTCTTGATATAGGTCCCTTTCTCCCTCTCCCCATTTCTGCTATGTGGCTCCTATTATACCTTGAAGCTACTAACAAAGGGACCACAGGAGACATAAAGATAGAATCAATTACAGGCACTTATGAAAAATAATATAAAATCCAGCAATTGAATTTATTAAATTTAATAATAATCAAGAATAAATTTAAGAAAAGCACAAGTTCAAATAAGGCTAGAGGTGGATAGGGTATTTCTCAGCTTACCTTCTACTACAGCAAGTATTCCTAATAAACCACATATAGTAACATATACTTCCCACTTAGTCTACTTAGATAGAATTCATCTCTCTTTGTCTTAAGAGGACGGCAGATTTGGCAAGCGCTGGATATTGCTCTGGTCTTTCTGTACACATAGGACTACTGCCACCTCTTCTTTTTTTCTCCTCAAGAGCCCTGAATTCTTAGGTTATTTATTAGTTTCCTATCTTCCCAAACCCAAAAGAAATACAAATCTCAGAGGTTGTGGTCAGGAAACTCTTTGCCAGAAGTTCTTTGTTGAAAATTCATAGAGTAACTTTTTGGCCAATAAACATGAGTTATTTGCTGAGGCTATTGAACTGCAAAGAGAGGCAGAAGAAAGTTTATTTTTTTCTTTAGTTAGAATTTAATACAATTTTATTAACATGCAAGCCACTTTACACATAAAAATAATGGAACATAAAGACACACAAACAATACAATAATATTAATATATTAGAAGGTCTTAATTTTTGATACAAAGTTTTGTTTTGTTTTTTTCAAAATCCAGTGCGTTTACTTCACTGCTACTCATATTTTTTTTCTAGTATTTATCTTTTTTTTTATATAATTAACCTGTCCCTCTCACTTCCTCAAGCAACTTGGGTGAGGGAATGGGGAGGGAAGAGAGAGCAAATTTTATTGAGATTTACTTGCAACTGTTCTGAGACACAGTCAGCAGTTTTTCAAAGTCTTTGATGTTAACTACCCTGTGGCTTGGGATATAACCCAGTCACTTAAGGGAGTTCAGCAATCACATTTATAATGTCACTTATCTGAATTGCCATCTAACTAAATTAGAACTGGTAAGTTTCTTCCCTGTTACGTCTCCCTTCTAATTTAATTATATTAGATTTTACAAATTTTAAATTTTACATAATCAGAATTATTTGTTTTATCTTGTGTAATCTTTTGTTTTGAGTATTTGGTCATGAATTCTCCCCCTTATCCATACATAAAAAGTATTTGCTTCCTTCTTGCTCCATTCTTTTTTTAAATGATTTGGCTTTTTTATATATAGGTCATGTTTTGCCAAAAAAAAAAAAATTCTTCTTTCATGTAGCACCTAGAAGAGATCCAAATGGGTTCCTTAGTTCCCTTAGATCCTTGTAGTTTCCTACAAATGATTTTTCTTGGTTCAGAACTATGCTTATTTTATTGGCCATGAGGTATCTTTGTAAGGCCCACTTATACCCTATGCTTACAGAAAAAAAAAAACAAAAAACAATTGACATAAAAACATTAGTCAAGCTCTCTCTCTCTCTCTCTCTCTCTTTCTCCTTTTCTCCCTCCCCTCTCTCTGTCTCTCTGTCTCTCCCCCCCCACCTACCCCTCTCTGTCTCTTTGTCTCCCTCCCCCAATATATCATAATAATCAGCAACATAGTGCTAAACTTTGTGACAAGAAAAAAAAATAAACAACAGCAGCCTGTCCTTGGTCACCTACAGTACTTTTTTATGAGCAGCCTGAAAAAAAATAGAGTAACTCAAAGAGCATGGTTTTATGTCAGCCTCATTTGAGGCTGTCAGCCCCTGGAAGTTCTTTGTGTTTGGAACTAGAAAAAGGGTAGCTGCACTCAGGAGTCCTGCCCCTCCCACCTTGACCTCACAGTTCCCCCCCATGGGTACATGAAAACAAACAAAACATCTAGAAATCATTTTTATGTCAATATATGTTTATTCATACAAGTATTACTGACAAATGACTATATGTTCATGAAATTGGTTTTCATAAGCCATATATTGAATTGTTGCTTTAAAATCACAAATCATATAAATGTACTACCTATAATGCCACCTTTTTCTAGGGTTAAAGAATCAATGTATTTACTCTTTATTAATAATTTTAACTTAAATGTATAATTTGGCAGCAGACTATTGGACAGTCAATATATCTGTGTAGATAGATAAAGCATTAAGAATCATGGATGATCACCAAGAAATGCCAAGATTGTTTTGGAGATTTAAAAGAATAAAAAAGCTAAGTTGAAATAGGAGTATAACTCATTTCTTTTTCAGATTCTGCTTTGATTTTAAGTAAAAAAAAACCCAAACCCACTATTTTATAATCACCACAATCATTTAAGGCTAGCATTGGCTACAGCCAGAAGACAATGACTCTGCCAGAAATACCTCTTATCCAGTCCCTATGTAAGCATCTTTAGTCTATAAAGACACCACAAACTGAGAGGCACCCAATATCACTTCTCACTGGCCAAATGTACCCTGGAAGGAGATGAAGAGAACTATTCATTTTCCAGTTGCTTCTTAGCAGCTCCCTACAAATAAGGTCCCTAGTTGAAGTTTGCTAAATGGACAACCAAAGAAATTCCAATTATAGAAGTAGGTGGACCCTCAGTAGTGTGCTTTGCAGTATTATAGGGAATTATCACTTGATACTTTTGTTTTGACTGGTGGGGATACTAGTAATATTTTCTGCATTGCAGTTAGGTGGCACAGTGGATAAAAGTGGATAGAATGGTAGGCCTGGAGTTAAGAAGACCTGAGTTCAAATCTTGTCTCATTTACTAGCTGCATGATCTTGGGTAATTCACCTACACTCTGCTTGCTTAAATTTCCTCAACTATAAAATGTGAATAATACTAGTAACTACCCCCTAGATATTCTGTGAAGATCAAAAGCAATATTATTTGTAGGAATGTTCAGCATGTAGTAGGAACTACAGAAATGCTAGCTGTTATTATTATTATCATTAATTATTATTCTGCATACATTTATGCATACTCATGTGTCTTCCTTTTTTCCATACAGTTTTCCTTCCACTTAGTAATTTATTAAATTCAATGGAAAAGACAGTAAAGTAACCAGTCAAATTTTTCATGAACATCATGGCGGTCCTCAAAGTTTTTAGCTATTCTTTAATAGTTGTTAAATAAAAAAAAAAGTTCATGTTTTCCAGCTCAGGACAACTTCTTGTTGGCTTAAAAAAAAATTCTGAAAGATGAATTTCAAAAGGAATTGCTTTGTCCTGCCTCAATAATCTTCTTCATTAGTGTTTCTCATGGAACATTACCTCCCACATTAAATTGAAGCACCTGATTGTCAAAACAGAATATAACTTTTGCAATTGTGAACAATTAAAACAAAGCAATTTCTAGACAACAAAATAAATTTAAGAATAATCACAAGAATTTCTCACTCTAATTTAATCAAGTTTTAGTTTTCTTATGGTTCTCAATATGTTTGTACTAAAAGTCAATCAGACATATTAGATAAAGTAGGTCTTTGATGCCCTCTCACCGCTGTGGAAATAATTGATAATAAACATTCCCACGCTTCCCTTCCTACACAAAGCTGATGTTAAACTCTGAAACAACTATTAATCATAGTGCAGCAGGAAGGGTAGAGCAGAACCCAGAAAAAGTTGATCTGAGTAGTTCGAGCTGAGGGGGAGAAAGAAAGCAGGCAGTGAGCTGTGTTTGTTTGTGTGAAGGCCCTAGCAGGGGGAAGGCTTGGGGATGGTGGTGTTCTCTGCACGGCTATTGTATAAAGATTTCTTTGTTGCTATGATGGATTTGGCTTTCTCATGTTGGGATTTGACTTTCTGGTGTTTGAATAAATGTTTTGAACCTGTCTTCCCTTTGGAGAATCTGTTATATTTTGTCATTCAGAATTACACCAGCATATTCATAGCTGCCATAGGTGCTGTGAATATCACATTGGTGCCACAAGAGATTTTACATATGTGGCGCACGCACACACACACACACACACACACACACACGCTTTACATTTAAGGATTAGGAATATAAAGAGATATTTTTAGGATTAACCTCAATATTGTAAAGATAAAATCCTTTCAATTTCTTAACATGTGTAATTATACTACACTGTTTATATGTTATACACACACATGTAAACATACATTTTTTCTTACTTAGGTTTGTCTATACAACATATTACAATACTTTCTTGTAGAGATTTCTTAAGTGGTTTCTTAATCCAGCTCTAAACTGACAGACTAGCCTGTGAAAGTGAGAAGAAATCATGATCCACATGTGATTGTCAAGCAATACATTTATTGATACTATGAACAAGGTTTTTTATAGAGTAATGACACAAAGAAAGTAATTATAGGTCACTTAGTTTTCTAATACTCAGTTTCAAGATGCTAGATGGTGATGTCAATTTTTAGGCCTTGAAGATAACCATGTCCTTGATTCCAGTACCCAAAGAATAGTATTTAAAAATGTATAATTATACAAAAAAGGAAGCTAACATCTTCTGACAGTAATCCAGGGGACCTCCCTGGATTACAGGATATCAGAAAAGCTCTGATCTACAGCCGCTTCTAAAGGAAAAAACCAGGACCAGTCACTTAGACTAGCCATAGTAAAAACCTGGAACTAACTTATCCAAGACCAGCCTGATTCCTGGATCAGACATTTTGGCTCCCTTCACTTTCTATTTCATCCTTTTGTAGTAATGTCATTGACAAAGAAAAAGATATTAGACTTGTTTACCTGAATAAAGAGCAAAGACTAAGTATCACTATATGGCAGATAGTTGGAAAGAAACAAAATTCTATTCTAAGAAAAAGATGCCTAATATTTTAGAGCTATCAAAAGTGAAATAGTGGTGGTAGACTTCCTTCAAGTGAAGGCTAAATGGCTGTTTGTTAATGAATGAATATATGAATAAAGCATTTATTAAACTCTCACTAAAGGCAAAGCACTGTGCCATGTACTAGAGAAATAAATAGAAAAGTAAGAGAATTATTGCTCTTAAAAGACTCACATTCAAATGACATTGAGTATGTATAGCCACAGAAAGGAAGGAAATAAGCATTTATTAAATACCTGCTATGTGACAGTAAATGTGCTACGTGCTTTATGAATATTATCATTTGGGGGTTCAAAACAATTCTGGGAAGTATGTGTTTTGATTATCCGTGTTTTGTAGATGTGGAAACTGAGGTAGATAGAAGTTAAATGAGTTGCCTAGAGTCACACAGAGGAAAAAAAAGGCCAGGTATGAAATCACATCATCCTGTTTATGGGCATTGCTTTATCTGCTGCACCAGAATACTTATGGGATGTTTCAACCACAAAGTCAGAAGAAAATTCTTATGATTTTTTGGTTGCAGTGGCAAAGCAGATGGTCATGCCATTTCAATAATACATCAACTGATAAAATCCTATCAATTTCTGATGTTGAAGCATTTGACCATGCCGAGGGCTTTGGTGACAAAAACTTTCTTTTCAAAATTTTCAATAGAAATGAACAAGCAGAGGAGTTTCTTCCCGGAATGATGTCTACAGACAGACATGTAGAATCAGTGTTTTATTCCAAAAGCTCTTGAGTTCAGAGTCCTGGTCAGTCTTCAGTAGGGTCTGAAAGGAAATGGTAGTCGAGGTGGTGGTGGTGGTAGTAGTTTCACCTGCCTATCACACAATGTCTCCTATCTTTTACTCAAGGTTCCTGTCTTTTTTAGTTAGGCTTGCTTGACTACCCTGTGAATAGAAGTTGGTTGACAGTTGGTATACATAGTGGGCCCTTTCTGCTGCTTCTTCAGATGTAGTCTGTGATAACTGAACTGGAAGGGAGACTGATGAAACTGAGAAGGTTTCCACTCCAGGGTTTCCATGGCCATCTACCTATAGCTCCAAGTTGGCGAGCAGTTGCTGCTGTTAGTAATAAGAAAGATAGTCCTTTTCTCCACAATGGCCTTTCCCCTCAATGATAGCTATGCTGGAAGCATGTTTGTTGGCTATTAACCACAGGGTTATTTGAAAGGAAAGGTAGGTAATGAATGTAAAGCACCTATTATGTGTCAAGAACTTTACAAATATTACCTCATTTAATGTTCAGTTAAAGGCCCTGGGATATCCCCATCAGGGCTCATTAGGATATGATAGTCATGGTAATGGTGGTAGTGACTTGTCTAGCATGTATTACCTTCCTTTTCCTCCTTAGGGTATACCACCATTCCAGCTTGAGGATTTTTGTATGGATTGTAATATATGGTCCTCGAATTTTTTTTTTTTTTAAATTCTGAGATGTAGCAAAACTCAATGTCTTTCCTTACTTTAATTACTGAAAATATTTATGTAATGAGAAAAATATGGGAAATTACCTTTGAGAAAATCTGTTGAATACTGTCTATTTTCCTACTTTACACTTAAAGCCAATATTATATAATAGAAAGAATAGTGTCCACTAGAATGCAGGATCCTTGGTTCAAACCTTTGCTCTAATAATCCCTACAGAAATTGTATGACCATGGGAGAGAAATTTCTGTTTTCATTTCCTAAACTGTAAAATTGAAAATAAAAATAACTCTTGAACCTTCCTGAGAGGGCTGTTGGGAAATCAAAACTTTGTGCTCTGGAAGATCCTATGTCAGTTATTGTTACTACTTCCAATGTGGTCTTGGGAAAATGACAGACACAAGGCAGAGCCAAGATGGCGGTGTAGGAGCAGCAAGGGTCCACAATTCCCACAGAGTCACCTCAAATAAGCATGAAATATGACTCTAAACAAATGTTAGGGCTCTAAAACTCACAAAAATGCCCCTCCCACTGAAGGCAGCTCAGCAGGAAGGGAACATCTCAGCACTGGGAGCCAAAACCAATCCAGCCTGAAACCACAGCTGGCCTCTTGGGTTAGCCAGGACAAGCCACACCTGGAGCCTTAAGTAGAGTGGATCAGCAGCAGCTGTGGCAGCTTACAGAATTGTCAAGCAATAAGAAACAAGGGCTAAGTGAAAAGTCAGTGGAACTCAGCTAAACTTGGGGGAGAAAAACAGTCCAGCCAAACTACCTCCAGGGAAAGGAAGCAGCAGAAGTGGCGGCCCTGCAGCTGCCTCCACATGGCTGCTTCAGAGCTCCCAGCCTGCAGACTGCAGGGGGGGCAAGCAATTGTTCAGAGGCTAAGTGCTCTTGCGTTGAGCAGCCTGGATCCATAGTGTGGACTTGGGTGGTGGTCCTAGGGTGCAATTTCAGTGAGCCAAAGCTGGTGAGGGCTGCAAAAAAAAGTGCCATCTCCCTAATAGCTCCAGCAGCTGCAAAAACTCCAGCAATTTGGGACAGAACTTTCCCCTCTGGAAGCAGAGTTCCATAGAGCTAAAAAATCAAGTAATTGACTGACCAACATAAGCAGGCAAAGGAAGCAAAGTAAAAACAGCAGCTGAACTCTAGATTCCTTCTTCGGGGACAAGAAGGATCAAAGCATGGAACAAGAGGAAGACAACACATTCAGAACTCCCACAACAAAAGCTACCAAGAAACATGAAGACTGTTTAAAAGCCATAGATCAGCTTAAGAAGGCTTTTGAAAACCAAATGAGAGAAGTGGAGGAAAAATTGGGAAGAGAAATAAAAATGAAGCAGGAAAATCATGAAAAGAGAGTCAACAACTTGACTAAAGAAAACAACATCTTAAAATATAGATTAACTCAAATGGCAAAAGAGGCCCAAAAAGCCAATGAAGAGAAGAATGCCTTAAAAAGTCAAATTTCCAGATGGAAAAAGAATCCCAAAAGCTTTCTGAAGAGAATAATTCCTTCAGAATTAGAGTGGAGAAAATGGAAGCAAATAAGCTTATGAGAAATCAAGATACTATTAAACAGATGTAAACAAATGAAAAAATAAAAGACAATGTGAAGTATCTCCTTGAAAAAGCCACTGACATGGAAAATAGATCCAGGAGAGACAATTTAAAAATTATTGGACTAACTGAAAGCCACGACCAAAGAAAAGAACCTAGAAAGCATCCTTCAAGAAATTCTCAAGGAAAATTGCCCTGATATTTTAGAACCAGAGGGCAAAATAGAACTTGAAATAATTCACTGATCACCTCTTGAAAAAGATCCCCAAAAGAAAACTCCTAGGAATGTTATAGCCAGGTCCCAGAGTTCCCAGATTAAGGAGAAAATATTACAAGTTGCCAAGAAGAAACAATTTGAATACTATGGAAACACAATTAGGATAACCTAGGATCTAGCAGCTTCTACATTAAGGGACCAAAG
>JAQQSV010003325.1:0-16008 GCA_028646515.1 Pseudochirops corinnae | reverse complement strand
AAAGTAAACTCTATTTATACCACTTCATATTCTGTTCCAAACTTTGTTTATGTCACTACATGTAGTTTTACATAGTTGTAATTAGTGTTTACAATTCTGCCTTTTTTACTTAACATTTTATTTATCTCTTTCTGTATATTGACATTATTTACATACTTGTCATTTTAATAGCTACATAATATTCTATTGTATTAATATATGATTGTTTGCATATCTCTTGTCTTAATACAAAATAGTTGGGCTGTTTTTGTTGTTTTATTCTTACAAATAGAATTGCTATAAACATCTTTGTATAAATTACATTTATTTTCTTTAGATTATTTCCTTTATTAAAAGAGTACTTTGATGTCTTATCATGGTATGTCTTCTGAAGCTGTGATAGCATAGAAGTAACTGTGTCAGGTTCTTACAAATTGGAAGGAATTGGGGGATGGGCCAGGCAACGGATTGTACTTGACATCCTAGGTAAGAGCCAAGAGGGCCATAACTAGCAGACCACTGGCTGATCAATTTTGTTTGTCCAGAGTTTTATTTCTATAGGTGGAAAGAGTAGCTATATCAGATCCTTAAAGAGCTGAAGTATTTGTTGAAGTACAAGGTCAAAGAATATGAGGTATTCTGTGACTCTACCAAATATTACCTGTTGTTCTCTAGAAACATTGGGCCAATTTACATGCCACCAGGCTCTTTGTATCCAATTTGAGTCAAAGTTGCTTTAAACCATTTCTTTTATCATTAATGAGTCTGTTCTTTCTTTCATGTGAAAATCCTCATTCACAAATTAGAAAAAGAAATTCTCTTATTTACAATGTTATATTTTTTATGGCATGGGGTAGTTATTATATCTAAAGAATATTAGCTAATGTCCACTGCAGGGAAGGACTATTCATATATTTAATTTAAAGTTATACTTACCCACTTTGTGGCAGCCACTTCTAGGCAAGGAATTCAACCTCTTTGGGTCTTAGTTTCCTCATCTATAAAATGAAAAGAATGAACTAGAATCCAAAGTTATTAATCTGGGGGTAGATGAACTTTAAAATATATTTTGATAACTGTATTTCAATTGTAATCCTATGTATTTTATTATATGCATCTAAAACATTATTCTAAGAAGGATATCCATAGACTTCAGCAGATGCCAAGGGGGGGGGGGTCCATTACAGAAAAAAGTTAAGAATCCTTGACCTAAAAAACCTTATGAGTGTGGAAAGCTCCGGAGGCATATCCAAGGGCAAAGTGATCTTCACTACAGTGGCTGTGCCTAAATAGCAGAGGAAGCTTCCATTTCAGAGTTCAGCCACTAGCAGGAGAGAGGCCACAGGAAAGAGATGGTGCTTGGACAATTGTTTGATCAGATAGTACCTAGGGCCAAGGTGAAACGGGAGGTGCCCAATTAGTATTATATCTGATGAGGCTTCTTAACCTAACTAGCCTCTTAACTGATTGTAAACATAGGTGTACGTTGTTATAGAATGCTATTTTAGTCATTCCATTAATGTTCACTTATTCTTTCTGTGACTTAGCATTCCTTTCTGTGAGTTAGGGATAAATCATTTGTCTCATATTTTCCAGACACTCAAAAAAAAATAACTGGACTAAATAATCTCTAAGGTTAGGTTTTGTTCTAAATGCAATGATCTTCTGAACTCACATAATTGTCCAGGAAAATGCTTTGGTCAGATTAACAGGCCTGTAGAAAAGGAAAATATACTTGCATGTTACCAGTATGCCTGAATTTCACACATCTCAAATGCATACAGAATAAAGCCTACATTTTAATTTGCTTAGAGAATTGGTTGGCAATTACATTTAGAAAGTGTAGGACTTTTTTGCCCTGGGTTTCCAGTTTTTGCAGCTCAGGTAGCAGCTTTACTGGCAATCTTTTCCCCTGACAGCCCAAAATTAACCCAAGAAGATCAGCTATTAAATATTTTGGAAAGATAAAAGAGCAGACAGCTCAACTGATGATCCTTAATAAAATGACAACAGTAGGTCTAGCAAGAATAAGAACATAACTAATTTGTGTATAAGGAACCTTTATTTTTTTGCAATGATAAGGATGTTTATTTTCTTTTATAACTGCATTTGTGGTTCTATGTACAAATTCATC
Organism: Pseudochirops corinnae; assembly: GCA_028646515.1. Taxonomy (NCBI): domain Eukaryota; kingdom Metazoa; phylum Chordata; class Mammalia; order Diprotodontia; family Pseudocheiridae; genus Pseudochirops; species Pseudochirops corinnae. Next base: position 13,895 of record JAQQSV010003325.1, on the reverse strand, counting down.
TGGAGAAGCAGGACAATATCCAACTCCAAATGAAAAATTAAAGGTGAACAGGAACTATTTACTCAATTAAACTCAATAAATTCATATGTGTTTGCTCAATTGTTTCTCCTACTAGAGGTCAGGATCTGTGGAGAATTGGAGGAGGAAGGATTGAAGTTGTAGGAATGAGCTACAGACCTCATTTAGGTGTAAATTAAATGAAAGGAGTGAACTGGATTTTTTCATATTCTCAACTATCCCCATAGGTCTTCTTTTCTCCCCAAATTTAAAAACGTACTACAGAACTAAGTTATTGATGAGCAGTTGTTGGTTGTTGGGTTTTGGGTTTGTTTTTTTTTTTTTCATTTTGATATAGGAGGAATCTCACTACCAAAGTGAGTCACTTTGTCATGAAGTTGTTGGCCATGGCAATGATAAAAAGTATATAGATATAGACACACATATATGCACATATGTGTGAATGTACCTATATCTATAGACACATATATACAATTCTTGATTTCTGTTAGCTATATCTATAGACACATATATACAATTCTTGGATTTCTGTAAATTCAGATTATGCAAATTCTACTGCCTTATGGGAGGAAATCAGGATCCCCTCCCCCAAACACACACTTTGGGCTTGGGGCAGAAGGGTGGCAGCACCCCAGGCACTGAAACTTGGGCTGTGGGGAACATAGAGCCCCAAAGGGGGCAGGGTCATGTGGCTCTCCCCAGGGGAGGAAACGATCTGCAGAATGGGTTCACTTATGGTGAGAACTATCTCTCTGTTTATAATATATATGTATGTATATATGTATATACACATATCATATATGTATATGTATGTATGTACATGTATACAAACATACTCCATGGCCTCCATTTCTGTATGTCCCCCATCTGCTTCTGCCTTGACAGTGGTAGAATGGCAAGAGAGGTGCATAAGATGCTAAAAATCCAAATTTTTAGAAACTTTTGAATATTTTAAAAGTTTTAAGACAGTTTTAATCATTGATTTGACTGGTAACAGCTCACAAATGCAAGATACCTTGTCTAACAACCGATGAGTTGACTACTGGAGGAAGTTGTAGCACAATTGAAGGCTGTTTTGTAGGCTCCCCTTAGATAAAGGAAATGTGATTCTGTAATTCTTTGTGAGTTGTCAGAATTGTTTTTATTATGCATCAAAAATGTATGAAAAAGAAAGGGCATGGGACATTTAATGGAACATTACAGGGTTTCATGATAATCATAAGCAAAACAACCAACTTAAAATTAGTTGTGGCTAATGAATGTAGGTTCATCTGTTGCAGAAGATGAAGAATATCAGTTCTACAAAAAATTCAGTAAGATTCTTCAAATAGCATCAAGGTATACTTTAATACTCTGTGACTTCAATCTAAAGGTGAATATAGGGGAGAATAAAAACACATTGGAAAATAAGCCTCTGGAAAATAAGAAAACAAAAAAGATCATATAGGCTATACTAAACTAGATTACATAAAAGTGTCTCACTTATACAGAATATCCCAAAGGTTTTACTGTTACAGCTTTAAGTTTTAATATATAATTTAATGTACTAAGACTCTGGGCACATCCTGTATACCATGAATATTTTCTTCAGAAAATGAAAGATGCTGGACACTGAAAGCACTGAATAGTTTGATACTTTAATGGATCTTAAATCTCATCCATGTGGGTACTTCCTCCTGTGCTCCTGAATTTATTGTATCCATACCTAGATATGCTTTTCTAGTTTTGCCCATGTTGTCCCATAAACCTTCCATAAGGGACCCACCAAAATACTAAAGGGGTGTCTTTCTCTACATCTCTTTATATCACATCAGTACTAGAGTAGTCATTGAGCTGTCCCTCTCAATGAATGAGCAGCCCACAATTTTTCAAAGTCATATACCAATCTGACATCATCCTTTATGCTGCTTCTATTACACTTATTACTATTTTGGTATTATGTTGTAGGCTATTCACATTTACCATATTCTTCTCTTTTGCTGAATGACTTGCATCTTTATTTGGATTTAATTCAGTTAGACAAATACATACTCTACTGAGACTACAGCATTCTATGACTCAGACATAACATCCACTGAAAGAATAGTGGTGTTAGGAAAGAGGACTTTTGTTTTAGGGGTCATTGAAAACACTGCACAATTTCTTACAATTTCCCACTAGTCTCCTTTTGTTGAACTTTGGGCCCAGCCTATTGTCCATGTATGGAATATGTCCCAGACATACATACTGAGAGATCAGTTTTGGATGGATTTGCCCATTCAATTATAGATCATAGTTGAGACAATAGACATTCTTCATCCATATAGTTTTTTAAGATGAGCTCTTTTGAATTATTATGTTTATTATTTAGGAGACTATACAATGAATAAATGAAACTTTGAATAACATTACCCAAAAAATGAAATTAATTATGTCTCAGCAGAGAGGAAACGACTAGTTATTGATGTGGTAGACTTTTCTGAATCAGCTGTCTGTGCAGAGTCAAATCACTGACTTGTTGGCTCAAAGAGATCAAAATCAACACCAAAATTGAAAAAAAGGTAAACAGCATGCAATTAAAATAGCTCAATCTGATTTATATGAACCAGAAACTGACATAAGAAATTAAGAAATGAATGATGAGAGACATCACCATTTCCTATGGAAATTTAACTGAAGTAAAGCAACTGTCAAAATGAGAAGTTCAAAAGAGCCTAGTAATGTCTTCAGGCAGCAAAACACTTAAGTTTCTTCCTAAATGGTAAGACATGGTAGCAAAGAGTAACACCAGTACAGATTATAAACTCATTTACAAAGTCTTACTGAGTAGGATGGTTGGAGATTTATAAGTAGTATTCCCTCATAAAACAATGAGGCACTAGAAAGTGCTTGACTGTTTAGGAGGAATATAGTTGGGGGCAATATTTGGGATATGTCTGTTTTATCAAAACAAAATATATCAATGCATTTTTAATATTGAGGAGCAATGAAAAGTAAAACAAATGCACAGAAATCTTGACTTGAGATTCAATCAAACCAAATTAGTCAGAGAACATTTAAAGAAAAAGCGGCAAGGAGGAAGCTGTAGCAGCAAGCACCCTAGCATACCCAGAATGGCTGCCAGCACAGGTTCTTAGATCTGCTTTTCGAAAGGAAAGCTACTCAAAAAGGGTTAATAGTCTTACTTTAATCAAACATATCATTTACCTAGTTCAGGGGAAAAAGTCAGCACCCTGAACTTCAGAGAACACAAATAGAAGTTACAAGCAGACCAAAAAAATACAGACAGAGAAAGAGTTTCAGCAGATAGGACTTCCAGCTGTCTGACCATTACATCCATATCTAGTTAGTTACCAGAGAGGAAAGCACCAACATCTGGGTTTTCAAAGTTGAGGGGCTCAATGGCTGCCCAGAATCTCATCTGGCCAAATCATACAACTCTTCTCAAAGTGAGCCCCAAACCAGAACCTCACATCAGGGTATATATAGCCTTCTCCTGGGTCAGAGAATGTCACAATCCTCTTGACCCACTGCCCAATCACAAAATAACAAGGTGTAGGCATTACTGAAAAACAAGCTTCCCACCACAGGCTCCATGTGACCACATTCAGCCTATTAGGGGACAGAGTATATTTTCAAATCAGGGAAAGTTCTCAGATTCACTTAAGCTTATCAAGGGGTCAAGGGGCAGAAAAGATCTTCAGATTCCTATTACAGAAGCATGCAAAAAATGGAAAAGATTTGGTGACATATATAACATGAGATTCTCTGTTCCCTCATATTTCAGCCCTCCCTCAAGTTTCTTTGCTCCTACCCTAAGAAAATTGGGAAGAGGGTCTCTTGTTTCTGCCACTGGCTCAAGCCCTCACTGATTTCTCCCCCTAATTTTAGAAGTTCAATCACTTCAATTCTATTTAGCCACTTAACAGTCAAATTAACTTTTACAAAGGAATATTTTCTTCAGAGGTATATAGCAGGAAAGAGCAGCTCTGACAATACTACTCCCCCTTACCCAAATGTGTCTTTTTAAAAAATGTACTGTCAAATATTCAAAGGAACCTGTTATCTCATCAATATGGGCATTCCCTCCAATGATACAGATCACTGCTCATCTCTTCCTATCCATTTTATGCTACTTTTGTTCATTTCCTCCCAGAAATTTGACACACAGCTGCCAAGGACATTTTCATAAAGTTTAGTCCACGTCACCATTCCTACTTAGTAAACTATTATGGTTCAATCTTACCTCTAAGATCAAATATAAAATGCTACATTTGGCATTTAAAGCTCTTCATTACCTGGCCCCTGTCTACCTTTCTAGTCTTCCCAAACTTTACTCCCCTTCTTAAAGTCTATAAATTAGCCAAATGACCTGCTTTGTCTTCTTCACCCATGACTCTCCTATCTGTAAACTTTTGCACTTCCTATTTCCCATACTTCAAATATTCTCACCCTTTTAGAATCCCTGACTTCCTTTAAAACTCAGCTCAATTAAATGACAGAGATTCACAATTTTACATATGGAGTCCCACTCCTAGGCAAGCCTGATGTACCCTTCAGAAGAACACTGAAACACCGCATATATGTAGGGGGATGTGAGGAAGAGAAGTAGAGGGAGAAATAAAGGAAAAAAGAAAAGATAGGGGCTTTAAATGGCAAATAGAAGACCCCTAGGCACATGGGGAGAAGCTGGCACCCCAAAATGAGAACAAATTCCTAGTGCCTGCAACTCTGGAGACTGCTAAGAATGGATTCATAGGATGTAATCTTTCTCTCCCCAGTTAAGCTGAGATTTCATCTTACTCCAGGCTCCAGATTCTGAGTCTTATGTGTTCTATCACCAAACCTAATCTATATGACTTCCCTGATTACAGTTTTACTTCTTGCTTTGATCAATGTTTGCTCACTATCTCTGATTGTTTCATATTATGGGGATATGGCAGGAGGAGAAGTTAAGCACGCCAAGATTAAGTAAATTGTGAAACTCCTTGCTTGGGCATAACTACTACCTACCTCAAATGACCAGAAAAAAAATACTTTTATTTTTAATCTCCCCCCAAAAGAATTATACCCTAGAAATATCTGAAGTGTATGATAGATATAATTCTAGCTCCAAAGCCCTCTGATAGACAGGGGGAAAAGGAGTGATTTCCTAACCATCCTCATTGTCTTTCTCCCTACAAAGATAGAACTATAACCTACTCAAGGTGTAAGGATTGAGGATCTATAAATCTTGGTTAGACAAAACCTATCACTGTTACAAATACAACCCTCATTTTCTGTCCAATTCTGTATATAGAAATGTTTGTTTTCTCTCTTTAAATGCATTCTTGTTGATTGATTGACTGAATGAAATGAAAATGCTGTATAGTAAATGAAATGTGGGAAAAAGTTGGACTTTAACTTTCTATATTGACAATGTGACTCTTGTTCAGTCGTTTCAGTCATGTCTGACTCTTCATGACCCCATTTGGGGTTTTCTTGGCAAAGATACTGGAGTGGTTTGCTTTTTCCTTCTCCAGCTCATTTTACAAGTGAGGAAACTGAGGCAGACAGGGTTAAGTGACTTGCTAGCAAGTTTCTGAGGCCAGATTTGACCTCAAGTCTTCCTGACTTCAGGCCTGGCACTCTATCCATTGCACCACCTAGCTTCCCCTTCCTTGTATGCTACATAATAACAGCCAATATTTATATAGCTTTTTTAGGTGTGTAAAGTGCTTTATGTGCTATCTCACTTGATTCTCATAATCCTGTGAGCTCATTGCTATTATTATCCCCATTTTAGAGATGGGAAAATTGAGGCCTATGGAGATTAAGTGACTTGCCCAAGGCCACATAGTTACTTGGTAACTGGGGAATCTTTGAACAAATCTTGACTGAAAGTCCAAAACTCTATCCTTTGAGCCCCTTAGCTATCCCTACAAGGCTCCCTGTTCAAATGTTCTACCAACCTAAAACATGATTGATTTTTTTTAAAAGACTTCTTTCCAAAATATAAAGCAGATTTCTCTTCTGTGAAATTCAAACCAAGAAAAGTAAAAGAAAAAATGTTTTTAATGTAAGGTCATCAACTTATATTCCCCCATTCCATCTACTTTTAATCACCCAAAACTCTTTCCTTTAAGCATTCTGTATCAGTTCTCTTAGTGGAGAATATAAAGTGTTCTGAGTTGTATGCTCTAAATTCAAGAGATGTTCAATGTTAATTTTCTACCATAGGTATAATTTTTTATACAACTAACTGAAAAGCATACATTTTGTATCAGAGAATTCAAGAATTTGTGAAACTATGTTCCACCTGAAAGGTTTTTTTTTTTTAATGATATTTTAGTCATATACAGGAATTCTGGAAAAAGTAATTTCTCAGGTTTCAGTTGCATATAATTATATCACTAGTAGAAAGCCTTAGAATCATTCCTGGGCATAGAAGCTGGGCAAAGGCCAACTCTGCCCTATGTTCTCTAAGGTAGCCAAGTGCCTGCTTATTGTTTTATTGAAGTCTTATGGTGATTTGTTCAGCCCTGGTGAGGGCTGATAAAGACATAGAAAGAGTTTAAAGGAACTGCCCTAATTATCAAGGGAGCTTTAAGGACTTTCCACTGAAAGGGTAGCATTGGAGTTTAGAAGGTCAAAAGACATTAAGATGAAGGACCCTTTTGTGGTCCATCAGGCCTGTGGCTGTGGACTTGATGGAGCTGAAAATGAGTTGATTAATCCTAAGCATATTAGCCAGACAGTCTCATAAAGAGTGAAAATACTTTCTTTGGGGAAGAAGCCCAAGCAAAAAAAGACAACCCCAACAGATGGCAATGAGTTAAAACTGGCCTACACCTGGAGGCTTGGGAGTTGATTGAGTTTGGGCACAGTTCTAGGATCATGAGTAGCCAAGGAATCATCCCTTCTCCCATCAGCAGCAGGTGAATCTGTGAGACTGCAACCTTTCTCACCAGCTGCCATATAGCTAGGGTCAGAAACTTTGCCCTGAAGATGGATGCCCTGGGGCTCCACTTGTCTGACTGAGAAGTTCCTCCCTGGATCCACTGTTTCAGGCAGGCTCCAGTCGTACTTTACTTAAATCCCCTGCCATCTTTTTGCCAGTTGCCTTTCCCTCATTCCCCAAAAACAAATCAACATTGCCATTGCTTCTGGAAAGACTGTGTTGATCTACTTCCCTATGACTTCACTCCCCGATTCAATTCAATTCAATTCAATAAGCATTTATTAAATGCCTACTATGCTCCAGTCACTATGCTAAGTGCTGAGAAGAAAAATAAGGGGAAAAAAGGCAATTCTTTTCTTCAAGAAGCTTGCAATATAATGGGGAGGGGGGAGAGAACAACATACAAAAGGAAGATAGAAAGGGGGTGGAAGGACACCAGAGAATACATCAATTCAGCAACTTTCCAAGCCAAAAATATCCTTCCGCTACCGCTATTTCTATAAGCACCGTCCCCTCTTATTTGAATGCAAGCTTCTTGAAGGTAAAGACTGTCTTTGCTTTTGTTTTTGCATTCTAATGCTTAGTGCAGCCCTTCACCCAGAGTAAGAATTATTTCTCTTTCATTCTTACACCATTTACTTGTTTATTCTGTCCTAATTAAAGGTTTTGCTATCTGAGATATGGAGAGAAGGTGGATTTTTGCTGACTGAAATTTTTTTTAGCTTTGATAGTTGATTTATGGTTTCTTGTCCTAGATGATGCATTAGATTGGAGTTCAATCCATATTTAAATAACTGTGTAAGGGGAAGGGGATGTTAGTCCTCAGGGGCTCAAAACCACTATTGTGAATATGAATTGAGATTAGTGGTCCCATAGGGAATGCTCCTTTGATTTACTCCCCAAGTACCACCACACCAAACTTAAGTATTAAAGGATTCCAGAGTCATGTGGAGTAGACAGCTCTGTGTCCCAGGACTAGTCTATTCTCAAAACTAAAAGAATAGTTAATTCTTTTAGAGAACTACATTTAGATAGGTCAGGCCATCCATCCATTCATACAAAGTTCTTTCATACAATGTGTAATTTTTATTTTAACTAATCATAAAAGAGAACCAATACAAACCTTATTATGGGGAAGAGGAGAAGTAATTTCATAACAGGCATATTCCTTCACCTATAGTGTTTTATTGACTGTCTTATTTCCTGTGACAACTGTTCCAAAACCTTAGACTTTCTCCTCAAATCTCTCTTTCCTAAACACATAGAACCTGCTAGGTCACTAATAATATTGAAGCCATCTTTAGGGAGAATGGAAGAATTTATGACCAAACAAGAGAGGATATTAGGAAATGCAAAATGGGTAATTTTGATTACATTAAATTGAAAAGTTTTTGCACAAAGCCAAAGCAACCAAGATTAGAAGAGAAACAGAAAGCTAGAAAACAATTTTTACAACCAATGTCTCTGATAAAGGTCTCATTTCTAAAATATTCCCCGATTGATAAATGGTTAAAGGATATGAACAGGTAGTTTTCAGAGGAAGAAATTAAAGCTTTCTCTAATCATGAACAAATGCTCTAAATCACTATTGATTAGAGAAATGCAAATCAAAATAACTCTAAGGTACCACATCATACCTATCAGATTGGCTAACATGACAAAATAGGAAAATGATAAATGTTGGAGAAGATGTGGGAAAATTGAAACACTACTGCATTGTTGGTAGGATTGTGAACTAATCCAACCATTTTGGAGAGTAATTTGGAGCTATGTGCAAAGGGCTATAAAACTGCATACCTTTTGACTGACCCAGCAATATCATTTTTAGACCTGTATCCCAAAGAGATCATAAAAATGCAAAAGGATCCACATATACAAAAATATTTATAGCAGCTCTTTTTGTGATGGTTAAGAATTGGAAATTAAGGGAATGCTCATCAATTGGGGAATGGCTGAACAAGTTATGGTATATGAATGTAATGGAATGCTGTTGTTCCATAAGAAATGATGATGAGACAGACTTCAGAAAAGCCTGGAAAGACTTACATGAACTGATGCTAAGTGAAGTGAGCAGAACCAGGAAAACATTGTACACAGCAACAGCCACATTGTGCAATGACTAACTTTGATCGGATTAGCTCTTCTCAGCAATGCAAGGATCTAAGACAACTCCAAAAGACCCATAATGGAAAATGCTATCCACTTCCAGAAAAAGAGCTTTGGAGTCTGATTGGAGATTGAAGCATGCTATTTGCTCTTTTTTTGTTTCTTCTTTCTCATCGTTCTTTGCATTGGTTCTAATTCTTCTTTACAACATTTCTGATGTGAAAATATTTTTAATATGAATGTGTATGTGGAGCCTATATCAGATTGCATGTCATCTTGGGGAGGGGAGAGTGAAAGAAGAGGGAGAAAATTTAGAACTCAAAATCTTATGGAAGCGAATGTTGAAAACTAAAAATTAATTAATTAATTAAAAATAAAATAAAAACATGTATTATATTTTAAAATAAATTAATAAAATGTCTAAGAAAAAAAAAGATTGAAGCCATCTGACATAAACTTTCCTCTACTCCTCCAAACTTCTCCACATCATCATCTGCTCTCTCACCTTTTTTTTTTAACCTTAGAGGAAGAAATACGCCTATTCCTTGCTAAGGCTACTTCTTCTAACTGCCTATACTATTTCAATTACTTCCACTCTCTTCTTCATTCATACTCGAAGCCATCTTTCATATTATGACTAGAAATCATCGTCATACACAGACACAGGCATGTCACTCCTCAGCTCAAAACCCTTTAATGGCTTCCTATGGCCCATCAAACAAATTTGTACCTTTTTTGCTTGGCATTCATTCGTTTACCCTTAGCTACTTCCCTCTGTAATGCTCTTTACTCCAGTCGTATTAAAATATTCATATTCCTTCCTAACATACTCCACTTTCACACCTTTGTCTTACTCAAGTGTTTCCTATGCCACTATTCTTTCTTATCCTTTAAAAATCCAAATCCTTCAGTTAATGACATTCCTCCCCACCCCCTAGATAACACATTGCATTGTTTGTACTTCACACATTAATCTTCACCACAGTTATTTACATATATATATATATATATATATATATATATATATATCTCACACCCTCTATTATATTATAAGCTCCAAGGTTCATGTCATATTAATTTTGTCTCTTGTGCAGTACCAAGTAGAGCACTGCCTACAGTAGTCATTTGACAAATGGTTATTAAATTGAATAGATTGCATGGAGAAGAGTAAACTATTTTAAGGATACCCTTGAACTGCTTTATGATGAGGAGGATGACAAAATGTCTCCCTACACCTCTTCCCACCAACATAACTAAACACAATCAAAGAGGACATGTTTGGCAATTCCATTTTACTGGAGCTTCTCTGAGTTGCTAGTAATGAATACTCTGATGTTTCTCCAGGCAACTTCTATGCAATTATGACATAAGTCCCCACATGAAACCCTTTAGTTGTGGCTATCATACTTCCTTAAACCTGTGGGAAAGCAGTGTGTCACTGTATTAATTATCCAACATGGAAGTTGATTATAAAGTTATCTAAGAGTGATATTTATTTTATCCACCAGCTGGTACCCTACTTGACATACCAGCCTTGATTGCCCAGCTGCTCTTTGGCAGATACACACTGTAGTAACCATTTCTAATAGGCTACAGTATCTTCATACAGGCACTAAAAGTCATTCAGGTTTAAAAATAGGCTGCTCCAGAACCACAATTCCTAACAGATAGTTAACTCTTCTCTGGGCCATATCCCAAATTTAATCTTGGAATAAAATGGAACATTGATCAAAATAATAAAATATGAAATCTGCTATCTATACTTGGCTGAGCTTCAAATCTGTAAAATATTTTATTCTCTTCCAATATTTTGCTCACTTCCCAAAACATTCAGAGATTCAGTATAATGTAATTACACAGTTTAGAAATGAAATCTTACATATGCCCTAGGTTCATGGAAAGGAATGGATATTGGGGGGCATTTATTCTCTCCCTCAGTCTCATGAACTAAAAAGGGAAAGCAATTACCCTGATCTCTGTGTGATGGTAGCAAGATCCTGGGAATATGGCCTTGAGTCTATACAGAGAATGTAAACAGCGAAAGAAGCTTCAATATCCCATGGGAGTACTTTTGTACATGACCCTGGGTCATCCCTGGCACTATGCCTTCTTTGTTCTGTTTCTTTGTAATACATAATCTGGCCTGAAATATCTCTGGGAAATCTGAATGGGGGAGGAAGAAATGAAATAGGAAATGAAAGGAGAGCATTTACACATTAAAGATAATAACCCTTTATCCCATTGTAACCTGGGCTTAATCAGGCATGCGAATGAACTCTAATTTATCTGACCTATAAGTAATGGTAGCTAGATTGGCTTGACCAACTCTCATGTGACTCTCTGTCTGTCTGTCTGTCTCTCTCATTGTGACTCCTGATGAAGAGAATAGGAGTAATGAACTTCTTGATCCTGGTTCACTAAAAATTGCAATGCTACTATTTCTCTGTAAATCATTTCCTGAGCCCAAGGACCCCTATAGAGATTAAAAAAAAAAAACACCAAACAAACAAAAACAAAAGCATGGGCACTGGGACTACTCACCAATTCAACAAATCCAATTCTATTTTAAAAAAAAAACACTTAAGAAAGCACTTAGTAAGTTCCTACTATGCTTGTGCAAGGCACTCTCCTGGGTGCTAAGGATACAAAAATGAATAGGAACCTAGCCCTGCCCTGAAGGAACTTACAGTCCAATAGAATAGATATGATAAGTACAAAATAAATATTATACTAGGTAAAATGTAGTAGAGGGAAAGGAGAGATGCAAACAAAATATTAGAAAAATGTAAGGTGGAAACAATCACTCTCAGCTGGAATGGTCAGGGAAATAATATTTTGTGAAAAAGTTGAATGAACAAATGAATTAAAGGCATTTATTAAGGATTTACTATATTGTGCTAAAGCAATGCTTATTATGCTAAAGAATAATTATGCTAATGCAGCATATAAAAATAAAAACAAGGCAGTTCCTCCTCTCCAGGAATTCATATTATAAAGTGAGAGTTGGCATCTGAATTAGGCTTTAAAGGAAGAGAAATATTTCAGCAGATGACGGTGAACAGGAAGGCCAATCTAGGCATAGGGGACAGCCTACACAAATGTATAGAAGCAAGATGAGATCAGAGGACAGGTAGCAACCCAGTCTAGCTGAAACATAGAAGGCATTATTTTGTCAGGATTCAAAAGAATGGATTAGAGAGAAAGAGACAGGAGGCAGAGAAACCAGTTAGGAGATTATTACAATAGTCCAGGTGAAGCAGTAAAGAAGACTTCAACTAGAGTGATATTAGTAGGAGTGTAAAGGGGGAGATGAATGCCGGAGCAATTGTGCAGATAAAATCAACAGGACTTGAGAAGTGACTGGACAAGCAAGTCAAGAAGCAAATCTGAGAAGGGCAAAGCAGGAAGGTACTAATTATGCCACTTCCTAGCCCCCCAAAAATAACAATTCTCCACATTTCTGTAGTTCTTGACAGTTTATAGAGAACTTTCCTATAAGTTCTAGGAATTAAAGAAGGAAGTGTTCTTAAAGATGGGCATATACAATTTTGTCTGTTTTTCTTTCAGTTGTCTTCCAGTAGCCTGTGGCTTACCCTGATCCAAACACACCCTTAAAAAGCATCGATGAGGTGACATTCCTTCCCTTTGCAATCTTCAGCTTCATTTTGTAATCTTGTTTCTGGAAGGAACCTGTCTAACAAGAAATATTTCTAAGTAGAGCGTTGTTACAACATGCACTTTGACAAATAAGCTTGAACTAGGCAGAAGTAAATAGCTTTACAGTACTAAGAATACTTTGATTTTTTAAATGTTGTAACTGATAAGCAATATATCCCATTGTTCACTGTCTGCTCCTTTGGGTAATTATCAATAAGTTCAATGACTTTTCAGTAGTTTCTCATTTCCTTAAGGAAACCACAGTTTGACTATGAAATGTTTCATCATAAGTCATTCTTAGTCCTCTTACTGATAGAATTTTTAAATTTTTAAAAGTTCTAATTTTCAAAATACATTGAAAAACAGATAAGCAAAATATCCTGTGGTTCAGGAATAATGTAAGAGGAAAAAGAATATTTTAAAAACTGTTTATTGATTCTTTTAAAAACATTGATACTTCTCACTAACCTTCCATTTAAATCCTCATTTCAAAGTACAGTTAGGCAAAGCAAACCAACACATTGATCATCTGTTATTATATGCCTCATTTTGTACCTTTAGATCACCAAATCTCTACCACAAGAAGGGAGGTATGTTTCTAAACCAGTCCTCCAGAGCTGAGATTGGACATTGCATTAATATGAATTTATTGTCTTAAAATTGAATATTCTTTTTGAATTAATTTTTAAATCCTCCTTTATTTTCCTCATGTCTCCATAACGTTCGTCCTTGAAATTTAAAAAATCCAGAAAAACAAAATCCTTGTTACAAACACATAGAGTCACCAAAACATATTTCCCCAATGGTTACATCAAAAAAATAGTCTCTGAGTCTACCACTTTTTTTTTTTGGATAATTTTAACTTTTATTTATTTTAGTTTACATCGTTCATTTCCACAAGATTTTGAGTTACAAAATTTCTCCTCAACTTTCTCCTACCCACCACCCCAAAACAGCCATCCCATTGTATAACCCCTCCCCCAATCTATTCTCTCCTCTGTCCTCCCCCTTCACCCCTCTGACTTTCCGGTAGGACGGGATGGATCTCCCTACGACAGTGCCTGTGTATCTTAAGTCCCAGTTGGATGTAGTTAATAATAATAATAATAATAATAATAATAATAATAATAGTATACATATATATGCATATATATTTTTAACATTTGATTTTAGAACTTTAAATTCTAGATTCTTT